>MNCL01000216.1:0-201974 GCA_001932985.1 Proctacanthus coquilletti | reverse complement strand
TCTTTATTGAATACAAAATAAATCTTATATACAATTGTACAGGTCTTATATAATAACAGAATATATGCAAACCTGAACCTTAAATCAAATAAGTAAATTCAAAATCTATTGTAATCTAATAATTATCTCGCAACCACTCGACTATTTTATTTGCTGTACTACCGCCCAAATGGATTTAAACAAGCAAAATCTGCTTAAACTTATCACTTAATAGGACCACCTTTATGCAAGCTACATTGCTGTAGGTACAGAGAAATTGCCTATTTATCACGACTTGCTACTGCAGCCACTAGCGCAGCACCTCGGCCTGAACCATCTTCAGACAACATAAGTTCAAATTGAATGTGTGGTTTCACCAGTTCTCGAATTTTTTTAGTCATAAGATCGTGAAATCGTGGATGAAACCGGTAGACTGATCCATCAACACCAACCTAAAAAATACATTTCGTTTAAACTACCACGTGGATATTCATTTAGCTTGTGAAACTGTGTTAAGTGATTCGATTCCAGCAACAGAATGCATTTTGTATTACTACAATTGATTAATTTGTAAAATAACCTACCGTCACGCTGGGCTCATCCATTTTGTTAATAAGCGTCGCTATTCCAGTGGAGACAAGGTGTGCAGCCCTTGTTGAAACACATTCACAAATAAATCGCACATTGGCGCAGTCTTCATCCGTAGCATGAGATAATCCTAATTCTTCTAATACCATTCGACAGCTGCTGTGATCTCCGTCTGGATCTGATTCTATTTCTGATACATATTTGGTGAAGAATTGTCCACGTGTAAACAACATATCCGATCCTTTGCCACCGAAAAGCAATCCCATTTTGGTAAACTTTACAATTACCAGTCGGGCTAATTCTCCCATATACATTCCGGATATCATTTTTTCTTGACTGAGAAATAAATAAAAATATTAACATCAAACTGCTCTTTGTATAGCAATCAAGGTACTTTTAGAATAGAGTACTCACATCTGTTTCCCTGGATTTATGCTATGCTTGTCAACATCATCATCGTACTCCGTTCTGATGAAATCCAACGTCCCATTTTCACCAAAAGCACCCCATTCTGTGTTTATTAAAACGTGTTCTTTTGCGTTTCCAGGCATATCAAATAATTCTGCATTTTCTACCCTTTCAACATAACAAGCATTGCTTCCCGTACCTTGAAAATTTATTTATATTTAATTCAAGTGCTACTACCATTTTATAGATTAAACAAATACACAGGGTAATAGTGTTTCTATCTCAGCTCAGAGCACGGCTTTTTTTCAAATTCGATTTATATCGCAATTTGCGAAAAATTACTCACTATACTAAAATACACGTATTAGGCTGACATATTTGTGCATAATGAAATCAAATTGCATATAAACATTTGTAAGGTTTAAATGTTTATATACAAGTTTGAAAACTAGACAATACTCCATGTATTTGTCCACAAACACAATCAGTATTTAGTTAATTTTTTTAAATAATAAAATGAATTTACTAAACACAATACATTATTTTTTCTTATCTTATATAGTAATAGATTGTACAAATTTTTAAAAACAAGCAAATAATATATTATTAAGCAACTGCAATTTGGAATGCAATGAATATGAAAAGCAGATTCAACATTTGTAATAGTTGTGAAATTCACTTCCACAAAATCTCCATTATTTTATCACATCCACGGCAGATAACGAAATCGACATTTCAACACTCACGAAGCTGACCGTCAATGATAGCTTTAAAAAAAACTTGTAAAATCATTTTTTTCGTTTTATACAACTAAAAACTACTAATTTGCATTTTAGTCAGCTTGAGAAATTGTTGTGGTCAGAGAATTTTATTTTCTACTCTACATTCCGGTGAAGGTTCTTTAATGTTAATGTTTATAATTTTTCATATACAATTCCCAAACTATTAATTTCATTAAAATGTACTGTTTCTATTTATTTAATTTAGTATTATCATTACAGCGTTAATTAATTGATACGCTAACTGAATTCCTATGCAAAAGACTGAATTCTAGGCAGTTAAGAGATGCCAGAAGATTTTACCAATATCACAATTACACCAGATTTATATCTACGGTTTACTGAAGTGAATGTAACCAAAACAGGACAATGTTTAATTTTTATAAAAAGAATTTTTATTAGTAAAAAATTCAAACCCAAATATGAATTTAAAATTGATATTGAAATTTACTTATGAAATGTGTTAGAAATGGAGGTATAATTACTGAATTTTGAAGTAACCTGGTATCCAATTTAAAACAATATGAACGGTGACTACTTTTATGTTACTTTTAAGTTTAAATGATAGGGGAAACAGACAAGAAAATTCTATATGAGAAAAAGCAGTCTAGACCTACCGACAATCAATCCAATTCTACAGTTGTGTTTTTTCCATGCACATGACATCAGAGTACCAGTAGTATCATTAAGGATGCCACAAACGAGGATTTGAATGTCCTTTTTTAAGTTTATAATAAAAAAATAAATTAAATTTAATGTAAAGAAAATGATCTTTACTCAGTTTATTCAAGAATATATTTTTAAATAAAAAGATATTTGTACAGAAGCTTTTAACATTACTACTCAATAAATCACTTTTTGAAGTAATGAAACGATTTTAATTTTTATAGAAATATTTTTTACGAGTAATATGTTTAAATTTTATTAAAACGTAAAAAAATTCGCGGACTCTACTTCTTTATTATTAATAGATCCGAAGTGTGGATCGCAACAAATATCTTTTTATTTATTGCGTGTGCATGTGTGCCATATATATATATATATGTTTATCATTGACCAGAGAACAGAATAAATTTAAGAAGTAATTCATTGTCATTCCAATTAAGTCGCAAGCCTTAAGACAATTAAAAAGTAGGCATTCTCCAAATAAATTTTACTTGCTCATAAAAAGTAATCGTTTTAAACAATATACAGTTTAAGAAGAGAGAATTTGCCAATTCTTACCAATAATAATACCAATTTTGCAGTTATAATTTCTGTGCGCACATGACATGAGAGTTCCAGTCGAGTCATTTAGAATAGCCATCACCGCTATTTTTACGTCCTACGCAAATGTACGTTATTCAAAGATTAAAAATTTCATTTTAACATGGCACACTTACTTAATATAAAATTCTTGATTTAACATATGCTTCTTTAATTATGTCACGCCAAGAATGTGCTATATACAAATTCTGTGTCATGACTGACATCTAAACCATTTTCCACACCTTTCATGAACTAGATTTTCTATTATTTCCTTATTTTTGGTTGGAAAATGTTTCAGATGGTAGAGTAAATGCACAAAATAATCATACTTACATTTCTCCTTGCTATCGCATCTTTAAGCAATTGAACCACGTCTTCACCGACAACTCCAGAGCAGTTAAAACCTTTTGTCCATCTCACTAACAAACCCTTAGTCAGGCCAAGTTGAATCAGCGGGAATGAAAACGTAAAACCTAAAGGTAGTTTCTCCTCATGTACTTTTTGTTCCTATAAGAAAAATATTGTTAGTAATAAGGTTCTTGTAAGAACTGCATCATGTACCTTCATGAAATTGGCTAAGCACTCTGCTATATGGTCAAATAATTGTACACCGGTACCAGTCATTATATTCTCAGGTACAGCATAAATCCTTGACTGCATTTCAAAGTCATTTTCACCCTTCAAATGGATCAATAATACCCTGAAATTTGTACCGCCAAGATCTAGCGCCAAAAACTTTCCTCTCTCTGGTTACATAATTTTTATTAATATTATCTAATCTATAACATACAAATAAATTTATCTTACCTTGTCCATTTGGTAGATCCTGCACGTAAGTTACGAAGCATTTTATATCCGCTTTATGATGTGTGCTTCGCGAAAGACCTCTTTTAATTTCTGCTAAAAATCGAGCCGACAATTCATCTATTTGTTCTTTGCTCAAAATTAAATTCCGACATTGTTCTCGTATCTGTTGAAAAATAAAAATGTCGATTTGTATATTTTCAAATTTATCTTAATATTTGCATGCCTTAGGTCACATCAGTTAGAAAAATCTTCTTTAATTAGTTTGAGTTAGCATTTTGCGATAGGATAAAGGTTTCCAAGCGGCCATTTCACCCTATATTTGATAAGCTAGGAGATAAGTGCTGCACGACAATTTAGATTATAGAGAACTCATGTCAGAAGCAATAAATAGCTTTACTTGGTTCGACTTCCACACACATACCATTGGGCAATTGTCTTGATCCGCGGCTATTTTTGCAATGTTTTACGTTTGTCAACAGCTCAGTGCTTACTATTCACCCGACGATATTAAGAACAGAATTATTAAAAAAATTTAATTAGTATAAGAACAAACACAATCATCCTTGCACTGAACAATTAAGTGTGGCAAAATTGCTCACGATCTCGACTCGAATGACGAGTTTAGAATTATTTCTACGAAAAACTTTCTTTTTCAACGTAACGTACTTTACATCATATATTGGACTTATGCCATATACATGTGTGTATATTTTTATAGAATTAATCTTTAAACCGTGAGAAGTGTTCCACTTGTTCGGAATCACGAGATTTAGCTTTGCAAAAACGTTTATTGCGTGGGTTGGCTGTCTTTATGTTACTCAGATTTTCTGCCACTAATATTCTACTAATCATGCGGATGAAATCACATGCATAACAACATGATTTAAGAAATAGTCCCAATAATTCTTGAAATATTCAATTCTTGAAGTTGGAAGCTTTAGAAAACGAGGTCACGTAGGTAGACAAATAAATATATAAATATTATATTATCAGGCGTCACCCTATCATTTTCAGAAATCAATTTATATGCTTTTGGACAATAAAATTCAGGAACGGAAATAATAAAACCAAATGACAACAAATTATCGCAAAAGATTTATCAAACGTATTGCATTTTAATTATATACACCCATTTTCTTCTAGTGAGTAATTTTATTTTCCGACTAATAAACATTCTACGAAAGTGATTACTATCAGTACGGTTTAACAAGGAGATAACATTTTCTTCGACTTAAACAAAATAGGCGTGTTTTACGACCCCAAAATTAAGACACTAAAAATTGAGAAGAAAAAGCGTGAAATTATCTACAAGCTTAGATTAACGAAAGGGCAAAGAACATGTGTATATTTTTATTACGTTAAATTGACCGAAGTTCAGTGTTGGCTTTTGCAAACGTGAATTAAAGTCAAAATTATTGATTTTATGTGCGTTTTTATTATTAGAACCCAAGCTCATATATCTTTAAATTAATCAATTTTGATAAAATTCCTGGCAAAGTACCTTTAAACCACTTATAAATACAATAAGCACGTCATTTCCGTTTGAAGACGACTTATTAATGTATATTCATTTTTTCCTCCCATGAACCCTGTGATCCCATGTGACGTATTCTGGAACACTATCAAATTACAAAATGTTTTATACTTGCCTATCTCCTGGCTTCGAAACAGATAGTCTCGAAAAGTGATACGCAAAGTCAGAAAATCTCTGATATTATGCTTAAAAATTAAATGATGCGCCGATTCAGCTGTGTCAACGTAACTCAACGATTTGACTCAAATTTTAAAGTCGAAATGCCATAAGCCGGGTACAGAGCGACAAGCACACAAATCTCGAGGGTTAAAAGATGTGATTCCAAAGAATGTTTTTCACATAACGCAAGAAGAACGTAACTAAACGCCAAATTCTCTCAAGAATCAATTGCAATATTGTTGCCAGTAACCAAAAGTTAACGTAAATTTGTTCGCCCATGCAGTTTTATAATAAATGATGAATAATTGCTATTAATTCCCCTTACATTGCTTTGTCTGTAGAGCCAGACGACCTATAAACAGTTTTTTCAACATTATTCTTCTGTTTGACCTCTCCAAAGAATTTTCTAATTATTTCTTGCATGACGTTCGCCCCTCTGATGTATTTAAGTAACGAATAAGTGCAGTGCATCCCCTTTCTAAATTTACGAGTCACTTAACCGCTTACATTGTGAAATTTAAATACGCCGTGCTTAATGTGCCCGTGCTCTCTTAATTGAAAAAGTACCGCAAATAATAACAATGCAGATCGTAAAAATTACTGCAGTTATGAAGTGCTGTTTCTAAAATTATATTTACAGTAATAAAAAATTCATAATAATGACAGGTTTTTATCTTATTTTTTAATTATTGAACTAATAATTATAAACAGTATATTATACAATATATTTTATAATAAATGTAATATTAGGAGGAAATATATGAGCAATCATAGCTTATATTTTATTAGTTTGATAACTAATGTTACCAGTCCATACCTTCAGATGTAAAATTTGCCTATTTTAAGAATATGCATAATTACTGAAACGCAGAGATCATATTTGCAGAGGTGTGCGATCAATTCGTTTAAATCAAAATTTAATTTGATGAATGCCCGTAGACTTTAACCGGAAAAAGAAATAAATAGTAAAAAACTTCTTGGCGCTGCCAGTGTTTGTTTCGAATTTTGAGAAGTTTTTTTATGCAACAAAATAAATACGTAATTTCTGGTAAGATTTTTCTTCTACAAAATATCGCTCGCCAAAAAAACTTTAAATAACTATTAAATTAAATTATTAATTATTATTATTAAGAAGAATTTTTTACATGTGGACTACAAGTTATTCTTAATATAATATATTTGCGTAAAAAAACGAGGAAACAAGTTGCTTAAAGGGCTTAAAAGGTGAAACTCGGAAGCGAATATCTCACAAGCAAAATGGGAAGAAATTAACTACTTTGTAACCCTTCCCAAAATCGGAATCTATAAGAAACAGTTTTCAACTTCTGGCGCCACGGAAATTGTACACTGTGCGGCTCTATGAATCCCCAGATTATCCTAGAAAGGTAAGAATTTATTTCGTATCTTATATTAAATGGGATGTTTGTATCTATTAATTTTTAATATTAATTGCTATTTAATTCCGTACAGAAAAAATCCAGATATTCATGTTAGCATTGGTTGGAATATTTTTTCCAATTTAAAATTAGGTGCAGCCTCGTAAATGTGACTTCCCCGTGTCCAAATTGAACACCAGGTTTTTTCCCCAATGTCATAGTTAACCTCCACCAGCTCTGCCGTGGATCCCCGTGCAAGCAACATTAAAAGACAATCACATGCAGTCACGGGGCAATCGCCTACACAATTCCCGAAGTCGGGGTCTGCTATCGAAACTTGTTTTGCAAGCGAACGTTTACAGGAAGCAGATTCTTGAGAATCGAAGTTTATCTTAGCTGAAATGGCGACATAAAAACCGCCGCCAAGAGAGTCTTGCCTGTGGCAGCCGAGGCTTATTAGAAGAAATCATTGATTTCACTAGAACCCCAAAGTATGAATGAATGCGTCCTGCAGACCGCCGACGTGATACAATCCGTGTCGTCGTGCCGAGCTGACTTGCAGACGCAGCTGACGTAGACAAGCCCCTGTTTCCTATTGGTCAGATTGAAGGGGCAAGGCATCTTCGGTGGGAAATTCAATATCATCACCCGTCGCCGCCGCCGCACCCCCTTCTTCTAAAGCAACGTGAACAGACTTGTTGGTGTGCGCCCGATTCGTGTTACATAAATGTGTGAGGACGCAGGAACACACCTCTTTCCACGTAACACATTTCAGGCACTCTTTCTCTAGCGAAACTTCTTGGTCAAGAATGCAAAGCTTTTCCAAGAATCGCCGCGACGCCCGAAAGCATGGTGAATGCAAAAATATACCCGCAGGCACAAAGTCTAGATTGGCGACGTCGAACACGGAATCGACTACATAATTAAAGAAAATATGCAGCGAGACCGAAAACTATTAAGTTGAGAACCTTGATGACCCTCGCCATCAGAGTAGCGCCCGCTCACAAAAGTGAAAGTGGGCAAGGGTCGGGCCCCTAACCTGCATAATTTTTTTATTTTTGTTTTTTAGTGCGACACTATCTCAACGAAAAAAATATATTGCAATAGAACTTACAGAAGCAGTCTTGCTTTTATTGTCACAGTTAAGTAAACACTTTTCCTCTAAAGTAGTACAGATTTCTTCCATTTTTAAGGTTAGGATTTGCAAACAGGAGTCACTGCTTTGGAATTAGAAGAGCGCGAAACAGACTAAGTTATGGATCTCACACGTTTAATACTTGCACTATCGAGCTCTACCGCAAAACACTCACTACTGATTTTAAACGAACGGACGGACCAAACAATCCCCCACAACTGTGATCCTCCTAGCGCACACACCAGACTCGGTTACGAATTACAACAGACCTACAATTATTGCTGTTGCGAGCCCGGCACCCAAATGCAATCGAGTTCCAAAAGCTGGTGTTCACTGTTCACCCGAGAAGGTCACCTTCACAACTCTCGTGAAGTTGACTGCTTCACGTCTCCACGTCCAAAGCTATTGCCGAAGTATGAATAAATAAAGTAGCGAAACTTCAATGGAGAGCACAAAATGACAAAGTACAGATAGTTGAAAGCTCTATACAGTTCAATAGGTAGAGCTTTCAAGCACTCCAAAGCTTCCATAAGTGTTGCTGGTTCGAAAGAGAGAGAAATTTCAAACTTCGCTATTGCTAACACATTATCAGGCCCAGGCACATTGGAAGCCGCGAGCTACAAGACCGCAGACGACACAAGGTTGGAAAACTCCTCGCAGGCGAGCATGGATCATCTACATTACGTATTCGAGAATGTTTGATAAAAAACCACAGCATAGCTGAGAATGTGTTGCTAAATTTTTGAGAGCACGCTCCTTAGGCGTTCGCAGTTGAGATATTTGATTGAAGTGAGCTGATTGCTGGCAGTATCCTCACACTTACCTTTAAATGCATTTGAGGAATTTCTCTTTTTCGTGCCAGCAGCACTTGTAGCAGCTCTACCAATTCAACCGTAGTGTATGAATCTCTGCCTTCTAACTAACGTCTCATTGAAAATTTAAACCAGGATTTATAAAATATATATATCAGTAAAATATTAATCATCGAAAACAATGTTGTTTATTGTGGAAAAAATAAATTCTCGAAAACAGTTCTTGTTGTTTAAACTACTTTAATGTTTGCAAATTTTCTTAATTTTCAGCATATAATGCTATATTAAAAAGTAAACATTTGACTAGATTATGGCTTAATCATTTAACTTATGTAAACAGAAATGGGTGGAATATTAAAAAAAGTATTGCACATAAAGTCAACTCAAAACTGTCGTACCTCTGCGTCCTTTTCACACAAAATGGTACTTATGAAAACTCTAAAGAAGGATTAATTCCAACATCATTTATTGTTGCCACCAATCTTCTGGAATGTTCTAGTGCGCATGTAGCAGTAACCAATCCCAAATGAATACAATACAGCTCGTAACACTTAATTCTTGCTAACGGTATTTTAGGAAAGTAGGTCTCACAAAGTCGTCTAAAATATTATTATATAAAAAAATTACTAAATTAAAATTATTTTTATCACTTACTGATAGTAATCTCCAGCTAATATGCCCGGCTCATATTGCTGCTTAGTGGCAGCAATTGTAGCAAATTGATTTTGCAATTCTTTCGGTTTAATTGCAGTCCCATTGTGATCTTCAAACCAGAGAAAGTAAGAATAATTAAACGCTGTATCTTTCCACATAACTGATGTATGCCCTTTACTTAAATATGCTCGGGAAAACTCCACCATTGACCAGATCTATCAGGTGGAGCAAATAAATTAGGTTTGTAAGATATTAAAATAGAATATTGTACCTTTTCTTTTAGTATAAGTGTGGAATTGCAGCCTACGTCCGGGGCTACCACAAATCCTAATGTACGGTCTATGTACATAAAATGTACAAGGCCTGGAAATTCCTCAAGATATGTTTTGAAAGAATTAAGGAAATCACAGAAAGCACTTTTTAAACGAATAATTTTCAAATACTTTATAATTTGTAAAGGATATGATTCGATTGATAAATTCCGCTGTGCTTTCACAGAAAGAAATTCAACGAACTCCAGTAGTCGCTCCTCGACTAATGTTGATATTTCGGATACTCGCTCAAATCCATGTTCTAAAACGGCACATTCCAGACAAGTAAGCTAAGAAAATTTCGTTATGCTCAATTCTTAACAACCTAAACTCTTTAACTTACTGAAAATAATTCCTTCAATTCATCAGCAAACGCGGGCACGTTTGACTCGATTCTCACGACTAAGTTTTTTTCTGAACTTTTAAAGAACTCCTGATATTTTTTCTTTAATAGTTCCCATTTTAAACAGAATCGCTTAAAACATGAATCAATATCTATGCTGTTATATTTAGCCTTTTTTAATGCTTCTATAGTCTGTTTTACAAATGTCTCCAAGCTATCAAAGGATGATCTCAAATTTTCGAAATCCCCCTGCATTTGAACCTGTCGTGTCTTTTGAATAGCAAAAAATGTCTCATAGAGCGAATTAGCTACAGCAAGATTTCCATATTCGATCAGCAGAATAAGAACTACTCCCTTATCCAAAATTGAATGATGTACAATATGTGGCACGAGTCCAGGCAGTCCTGTCGAAGCCTGACCCCTCAAGAAAAATAGATGTGATTGAATATTAATTGCCTTCGAACTCATTTTAGACTGCAAATTTTTACACAATATTGTTAGGAACAAAACATCAGACGACGACAATTTCTGCGTTTGGCGACTGAAAAAAATCGCGGTTAAATATATCAGCTCATCGACTTCAAGTTCTTACCTCGAATAAAGACCAAGAAACCTCCCGTTTACGTATAAAAGGGCATAACTGCGTTGGGAATGTGGATCCTGCTTCAATTTATCAGTAGCAGCCTCTAATGTTTTAGATATTGCATTTTTTACATCTACATTAATTAGGACTTGATCATTTGCTTCTAGTAAAATCCCCTATGGAAAATTTTTATGCAATAGCAGTGCAGACTATTTATAATATATGTCTTACTTGCTCTGAATCATATAATTTTTCCCATGTGTCCAATAAATCCGTGAAGAGGTCGGCTTTACATTCTTTAGACTTTAAACTAAAAAATTCAGAAAATATTGAATAAATATTGGAAATTATGAATTAGCACAAACACTTTATATAGTTCAGAAATTTTTATACTTGAGCCTCCAGCTTCCCCAAAAATAACTTTTCCACTTTATACAGAAGTGTGAACAAAATATAACTTTTTGCAGAACATAAATAAAAAAGAACTAAACTCACATAAATAAATTGGCGCCGCAAACGTATCTTGCAAACGACACACATATGCCCAAACTCCGGCGTAGTCTGTCTATGGGTCCAGATTTTATTTTTACAAACATATATCCCAAGAACTGGAAAAAAAACTATATTTTTTATCACGTAAGTAAATTAAAGGATCGAGCACCTCATCGAAAGCAAAGTTAACATTGTTGTCGCACTGAAAAGTGGTGTACGTGTTATCGAACTGGCAAAACATTATCTTCTGAGAATTTATTATAGGACTGAATATTTGAAGTACTATGTTATTATTAAGATGCTCCTCTTCTGACTAAAGAATGGGAATAAATACTATAGAGGTAAGAGTAATTTAAACTATCTACCGCTTCCAGTGTAATCAGCTCCTGTAAAAGTGCGATTTCGCGAATTTTTTTTGATAATTCATTATTCACTTTTTTGTAAACAACATCGTTTTGATGGTCGAATATAAGTAAACCATCCATTCTTTCCAGGCGGGAGTTGTTTTGATAAAAATTAACAAGAATGATACAAACACAACTGGACTTGATGATAAGAAATCCGTCAAACTTCCGAAGCAGGTCCGAAAGATCCGAATGTGGAGCTCCGAAAAACCAGCTGATGATTGGTGGTGTCAGTGACGTTTCTCTAGATATGAACTGTTTACGTTTTTATACAAAAGGAAAATTACAGCGATGAAACTTACGAGATATTTTCAATCAATTATAACAAGAGGCAAGAGAAAAGACAAGTACTGGAAGACGTACGTGCTATTCGCTGTAATCCGTGTACTGCTAGTCCTCGTACCGCAGATCGGATATATCCATCCAGATGAGTTCTTTCAGTCCATCGAAATATTCGCCGGTAAATAATAAATCCAGCAAAGGAATTATTAAATTAAATTAAACTATGTCTAAGGTGATGAGTTCGAGATAGAACACACCCGGACGTGGGAGTTCAACAATACATTTCCCATTCGAAGCGTAGCTGTTCCTTTTTTCATCCTAAGGATCCCACTAAACTTCTTGGAGTTCGTATCGATTTATACAAAATACTACTTCGATCTAGACCTAAAAACGAGCTACATGTACCTTGTTTTTCCACGGCTTATCATGTGTGCTCTATCATTTCTTAACGACTGGAGCCTCTACAAGATTTGCGAGTCTTATAGCTTACAGTATGATGTTCGTATGCTCGCCCTTGGAAGCTCCTTTGTGATGCTGATATTCGGCACACGAACCTTTTCCAATACAATTGAAATGACTTTGTGCTCCGTCCTATTGTACTTTGCAGCTGATTGCATGATCAATTCAAACACAATTATTTACAAGTCAGAGTTCCTGCAGGATCGTTACCAGAAAGCAGCCACCACAGGCGAAAAAGTGAAATTCTACAAGCTAAAAGCGGCTTTGCCCTCGCACTCATACAACAGAATATTGATAGTAGCCACATTATGTGTGATTGGTGTTTTTAATAGACCCACATTTCTAATATTTGGAGCACCGATAGTTTTTTTCTGGCTCTTGAGGGGAATGGGCACCAAAAGTGTTTCGTTTGTAGATTTTAACTTGCGTATCGTGCTTTTCTGTATTTGTGCGCTACCCTCAATAATATTTTTCACCCTCATTGATTCCATCTACTATAAATACCTTACTGCGGGCGAACTACATATGCTCGACGTTGGCATTGATAACTTCGTCTTCACACCTTGGAATTTTATCAAATATAATATAGATCCGGAAAAGACAGCTCAACATGGAGTACATCCTAGATACTTGCACTTATTGGTTAATATTCCTCTACTCTTTAACATTCTTGGAATAGTCACCATTGTTGCGTTCGGAGTTCTAAGTTACCGGTAAGTAACAAACATTCCTTAAATTAGCTTTTCTCACTTTTAAAATTTCAAAGCCTTATAATGCACATCACAATTGTATATCCTACTTAACATACTCAAAATCTCAAAATTATTCATAGTACGATCTGAAAGATCTTAAACTTAAAGAACTTAATACAATGAGTTAATTCGATTGGTACTTAACGCGAATGGATATAAACCCATCACTATTAATATTTTTCTTTTATTCTTTCCAGATTCCTAAAGGGCGATTATCGCTACTTACCCAGATCGCAGTCTATCATTGGGCTAATGACATCATCAATATTTGCGCCGCTGTGTATTTTATCCCTAATTAATCATCAGGAAGCGAGATTTATTATCCCTTTAACGCTTCCAATAATTTTACTGCACGCACCAAAACTTGTTACTGGTTTTTGCATGACGTATCCATTCACTTATGAAAATAAGTTCTTCAGATTCATTTACCAAAAGTTCTTGAGCAGCAAAGCTAGTGCAGATAGTATACTTAAAATTTGGTACACTGTAAATATCATCCTCTGCATATTTTTCGGATTTCTTCATCAGGGTGGTGTATTTCAATTAGCTCAACATTTTTCCAGTGTGATGAAAATAAGACCAGTTACAACTCAAATACATCTAGTCACTAGTCACATTTACAGCATGCCTATATCGTTCGTAAATACACCAAGTTCGACCATTTTATATACAAATCGTGAGACTGGACAGAAATACCGCAGAGGAAAAGAATTTTTCTTATATGAGTATGGGAGCACAGACATGGATACACTAGTCCGTAAAGTAAAACTTATTTTGGATATTTGTGAAATGAAAGCTGTGAACAAAAATCAGAAGTACCAGCTTTACCTAGCTATACCGAGAAGTTTAAACTATGAACTCCAAGACGCCTGCTCTAAGAGAAACAACTCAGCTGTAAGTTACGAACTTGTTAAGATTTTCTATCCGCATTTGTCAATGGAAGCACTGCCTAAAGTAGGTCTGATGGGCTACGAGCAATTTCTCTCTGCATCCTTTGTCTTCAATCAGTTATCTTCTTTGATTCACCAATTAGGGCTTGCTTTATATCGCATCGAAATCAAAAGGCACATATAGTGGAAAGTTTCTAGTCTAAGCGATTTTATATAATCATTCCTCTTTCAAGTGCAATATAAGAGAATTTTATTCCAATTTATAACACTATTATATAAAGAGTTTAGTGTTCCCATTGTTCATTTTTTAAATATTCTGTTTTTTTTTGAGGTGTAATATTCATCTTTTTATTTATCACATTAAATCTTGTTATGAAATTTTTGTTGAGTTTTTACACATTCACGAAAAACCCCGCAAACCTCCTTTTTATATATTTTTCTGGACTTCAAGCGCACAGTCGAATAATGAAGTAATAAAACTCTTGCATTAGTTTTTTACATAAAACTGTTTTATTTAAAATAATTTGGGTAACATGTGTGTTGTATATATCCTTATATAAAACTAAATGTAGAATCTTGTTAAAAGTGTATACATATAAAAAAATCTTTGTCGAAAATGTTATATTAATGTCATTATTACAAATATTATTCACCGACGATTGCAATGTTATAATGAGGAAGCACCACCAATAGCAATCTCATTTAGATCACAATTTTTTTCCTTATTCCGTACATGCAGTACAAAACAATGTCTGCTTAATCGTGCCTAGTCGATGCATCGATTAAGGAAAAGAAATTTATTAAAATATGGCGTTCATTACAATGTCACAATCTCTTATGCTACAACTTGAGTCTCTTACATTTGCATATTCGTTGTATTCCCTACCTCTCGACAGCGATTTATGACTAGCCTTCTGTTAGCACTTCCTCACGTTACAATTTTGTTACTGAAGATGCTTTTATTAGAATAAAATGGTAATTGGCTAAGATTTTATATCTAAAACAAATTAATTTCAGAAGTAGTTTACTTGTAACAATAAGTAAAAACTACGTTTTTGACAATTAATTTCCATTCTTCAATCGCTTAGCAAAAGTGGGTTTATATATTAAGCGATGCATATTATATATTTGCTCATTTGCTAGAAAAAATTCTACTAAAAGTAATGTCTGTTCTATACTCTAGTGGTAAATTTATAGTAATTGCTTCTACAGACAACCATGCAGTAATTGCTAAATTGACATCCTTCTTTAGTTACTTTAATTTAATAAATTTCCTTGTAGACAATTAATGCCATTCAAAATGGATCGAAAGAACGACATTTGTAATTGACTTGCATTTGCAACCAGTTTTTTTTATTGCTTTTCTATTTGATTTATAATCTGATCTATAATCTCAAAAAGCTAAGACAGATTTAACGATTTCCACGAATACAAAAAAACAATTACAGTGCCGTTTTCTTTCAGAGTTTAAATGCATTAAGTTGCCTTCGGACAAAGCACAGATAATGTGCGGAATTATAATAAACCGTGTTTACTAGTAGTTGAAGAGAACCGCCATAAAATGAGACATAAAAAATTTATAAAGCGGAAACATTACATTACAAAATACTGACATCCGATCAATAAAATTAATCTCGTTTCAACTAAATTAAGTCAAATAATGTTATGAATTCGCATTGAAATAAAATTAATATTTATTTCATGTCTATGTCTGCATATGGGTTATGAAAAACTGTAACTTCTGTCCTTTTTAATACTACGAACTCAAAACGATTGAGTGGAAGTTGAAATAGTGTGTCTTAGGTTCTTCAATCATAAAGCACAAAACCAATTTTGTATTGCATGTCTGAATCACATTTTTGTGAGATTTCTTAAATGGTACAAAACCAAATTTTATTAAAATTGACTATAAGACTAGAGCAAAAGATCAATTTTCACTTCTTTTTTCGTACTAGAAATAACTAAATTCAACAGACCGACGGACAGAATCAACTGCATTTCTATAAAAGTAAATTACATATATAGAATCATATTCTAAAAAGGTTTCCTGTTTAAAGATATTTTAGGCCTTTTCATTTAGATTAAGTAGACTCGATTTTATTCCTTACATTTGGACGCTTCAAGAGCATAAAAATATTTGCTAAATCACAATTAAAAGCTATGCTTTAAAACAAAGCAATTGTGAAATAAAGTGACTTTGCAGTATGCAATGCCCAATGCTATCAATAACTAAGCAAAATATTTTCATATCCAGTAAAATCACTGAAATATTTTAACAAAAACTAGTAAAAAATTTTAATTTTTCACAGTGAACTTTCTTTCCTAAAAAATGTTTATTATCACGATTTAATTCAATTTTATTTAATATTGATATTATACGGACTGACATACATAAATTGATCTTAATAAAAATTTGTTCACAAGCAGATTAATACTTTATAATTATCTTACTCGTTGTAATTGAAATAAGTCTGATGGCAACATTTAACTTAATTTAGTCTTAATTCTACTCACATTATGTACAATTGAGCTTCTAAATAACGAAGAGCGACTATCTTTAGCATTATCCTCGCAGTATGGCAGTAAATTTAAGAACAATTTAGTTGCAATACACACTATTGCAATAGAATATGTACACAACCATATAGTACAAAAGGAATGCCACAATTTTGCCGTACTTACGAGTAAATTGCGGTGTTTGTCAAATGACGATACTATCGTCTTCTAAATACGACAAATCGTAACTAGTTCCATTGGACGTTCCATTCGAGATAATCTCCTTAATTTTAAGGAGGTAGTACTCACCCTCATCATCGATTGTTACAAATTCAGTGAAACCGTCATTGGTCTGAAATTTCTCGGCCTGGTTTCCAGCAAATTTTATGCAAGAAAGTAATTCTGGTTTTGCAGATGGCCCTCTTTTATTGGACCATGGATTTAATGATGGCAATGGACTTATTGCTGAATAGGAAGACTTCCTCGAAGAACTTTCTGAATTTTCTCTACCTACAGAACTGAATCTTGAACTATGACGATGTACTTTACTACTGAAACTAATATCCAAGGGATTATTCAGAGCGTACGATATATCCCAAAAACACATTTCCCCTGATAAACTCGCCAAAATCGTAGGTGTATTAAAATCAACCCAAGGTGAAAACTTTAGGTCGAAAATTGGTGTCTTGTGAGAATCCAGAATTTGCAGTAGTTTCCACGTTTTATCGAATCTGAAAACCTGAAATAAACGAGCTCTTAGAAATACACTACAATTTGGAAATAAAGCATAATAATGAAAGTGTAAAGTTATATATATATGAATTAATTCATATTTTAACTTTCTTATCACACATAATATGCGATTATTAAGTATATGCCGTTTACATACCTCTATTAAACCCGTCTGAAGTCCAATAGCACAGAGAGTAGCATCTGCAGATAGAGCAACACTAGTAATGGTGTCATTTGAATTGCTGGTAAAAACATGCTGACTGGGTCTGGCCATTTTTCCATGCTCAAGAGTGAATTTATAAATCTGTGATCAATGAAATATGAGAATTAAAACGAAAATGAGAAAACGATACCAATCATATTAATGCTCAAAGTACGACAAAATTGCACAACAGTAGTTGTGAGTATAAAAATAAATTTGTAATTTAAGTAATTAATTCAAGCTAGGTAATTAATAAAAGTTATTTGTTAATAATAATTGTGATATATACAATAATACGTATTGTCGAGTCATCTAAAAATTTGTTACTGCATGGGTAAAAAACATTCGAAATTAAGTGTTACAGTGTTTCTAAATATTTTGTGATAAATATTTTTGAATATGCTTATGTTATGTTTGATTTGGTGGCAAAATTTGTTTACCTGAGACACACAAGAGACGGTATTCGATGTCCAAAAATTTTTATATTGTTACTGTATAGAGAAAACGTTTGAGAGCTTAAGGTTTGATTGAGAAAATAATTAACTAGCTCTACAGGCTGTTTTTTTAAAGAATTTTGAAATAGTCATTCCTTTCAGAGGAAATTCCTCATTCCTTCATTTCATAACCAATTATAAGATTTATCAAGGAGTTTGATTTCTATTCTACCCTAGATTTTAAATTACAAATTTAAATGCAAATAATAAATTCATCAATATTGTAAAATCTTTCTTGGTAAATTTTAAAGAGCATTATTATTTGCATTTAATAACCAACCAATTTGGAAACTTTCATAAGACCATAAAAAATAGTTAATACATACAAAAACGTCATTTCTCCTAGCAGCCACTGCAAGGTTATATAACTTCAGATCTGATCCTCTAATGTAAGAACCAATATCATCTACCTCCATAATATTTGAAGCTGTATGACCCTCTTCCAAGAAAACGATCTAAAGAAAAAATTATTTTACTATTTATAACATTTTTATGAATTGAAGACAAACGTTTATCTTGCATTTTTTGTCCAGCATGATTAAGTAGCTATAGGCAAATCGATAGCACTCTTCTATTGCAAAATTGAAATGAGTCGTACTTCCACTTTGATAAACAAAACAATTGCTTTGATAAGAACCGACCAAAGTGTTCTCGTCTAATAAAGAAAGGAAGGTAACTGGACTCTCAAAGCCAAAGTCTAATTTATCTTCGAACGAGTCATATATCTCTCCATTTTCACAGCCAAAGTAGAATTTATCATTAAATGCAGTTATTGCTGAAATCTTGCTTAGTAGAGTGTTCGGTTGTATCATCGACCACGCGTGGCCTAAAAGGTGATGAATCTGAAAAAAAAGTTGAGATATAAAGTGTTATAGGTAAACAAGGTAGCTCTTACTCTATTCTTTGAGTCAACAGCCACTAGAGATAGCCCGTTTTCTTGAAAGCTGACATCAAAAAGTCGTTTCCCTAAGAGCCAAGAATTAGGCTCGAATTGAAACAATGGTTCGTTTTCATTTACTAGTCCATTAATGCTGTTAGCCCAAGTAATAGAATTATTTCCACTTAACTTGAGTCCGAATATATTTAGAACATTGCGTCCTTCGGAACCGGACACAATTACGTATTTATAAATGTTGTCATCAAGTGGATATATATCTATGCAGATAATACTTTCACTAATACTATTCCTTAACACCTCTGAATTATCTAGAACATCAAAGACCATCACCCCCTGTTTTGTGCCAACTACTAAATATCTATTATCGTCTGATAAACTGCTGCATGTAATGGCACCTCGGCGATCGGAGATTTCATACAAAACCTCTAAATCTCCGTTGAGGAAATCCAACGCTTGTTCGAATAGTGTTAGCTGTAACATTTTTTGCGGAAATATGAATATTATTTTTACAGCATTTTCCGTTCGGTAATCATGGACATTAATGGGGCTGTTCGTGTCTTGAGGCCATTGGAAGGACATGGGACAGCCACTCGAGCCGTCTCTCAATCTGAAGATTTGTAGGCTACCCGAATTATTCAAGATCATATAGTACCTATCGAATAACTTTATAAGGAACCTGATGTTGGGCATACGTGTGTTTAAGGGTGGGATGCGTTCAATTTCAAAACGCTCACTGTAGTTATCCCATTTATAAATATTAATGTTACCATTCGTAAATACCAAGTGTAAATACACGCTGAAATCTTCACGTGTTTCCAAGTAATATGTTCGGATCCCTGCCTTTCTGCGATCCATGTCCCTATCGATGCGCTGCAAGCAATCTTTCGTCCTCATTCTAGAGTACATTTCACTGTTAATAACATGGCTTTCGATTGAGCGACTACTTGGTTTTCTCTGCACACTCCTCCTTTGTTCGTCAGCAATCGACCAAACTCGTAGTTCGCCCTTTAAATCCAAAGTGATGACATAATTATTAAGAAACACACTTATGGTTGAAATTTCCTCAGAATGAGTGAATTTAGTATGCTCCAAATTGTAGCCTAGAGAAAGATCGGCCAAAATCATTTTATCATTGTCGATTGAAATAATGCAAGAATCCGGCTCAACAAGTTTAAGTACTTTCGGCTTCTTTGGAAGTCTTATCATTTGACGTCGTCGGTGAAAGTGGTCCCTAGCAAATCAAAAGCAATAAAATATTTTAATTTTTATAATCTCGAATTAATTAAATTAGCCAATTACAAGATTGGAGATCGATAATTCTTTATATTTATACTAACCCGTCCGAAAACCAAATTTTATCTTCAAATTTCTTTGCCTGTTTTTCGGCTTCTAACTGCAGTGTTGTTGTCATAAGTGCATATTGTAACAGACATGTATCGCTAGACCTAAACATCATTTCTTCAATATTAGGAAGAAATTCCAGTAGAGATTTCACAAAATTCTCCTTAGACGGATTATACTCTTGAGTTAAAAGATATAAATGTAGATAAACGACTCGATTTTCATTAATTGTGTTTATACCTGTGATAAATCCCCTATAATATTTAAGATCTCCTATTGTGCTCGCTAAACCAGCAGCTCGCAACTTTTGTCCAAGAAACCCAAAGTCCAAATACAACCTTGGAAAGTACATTTCCATTTGTGCTTCTTTTAAATGATAGCCAATGAAATAATAAAAATAGTTATCATCCACAAGATCAACAATATCTACTTCAGTTCTATTCGCTAAGGCTTCTTCAATCCTGCAAGAAATTATACTCATATATTTTGCAGGCGAAATTATTTCCTCATGCTTATCTCACTTATAATTTTCAACAAGCTTTCTATGCAGTTTTATTTTGTCCATATTCTTAGTCTGAGTTGTTAGGTAGGAGTAATACAAAAAGTGTAAAATACAGACTATAGTTTCGTCCTTCAAGAAGGCTATGGTGACCAAAGAAAATTTATCGAATTTCCGTAAAATATTGTGAGCTTCCTGTTCGGACATGTCCCATAAGGAAGCTATGACCTATTTGAAATTGTTCTCATTTTAAATTGCTTTTTAAAAATCAAGCTGAAATTTTCTTACCTTTACTGGAATTTTAACAGAGTGATAAAAAATGGAGAGCTTTTGGTACAATTCCCACTCTTCACGGGTTAGTACGTTGAATGATAACTCAATTATATTATTGATTTTGTGATCATTGAAACTGAAAAAAGATATTTAAATTGGACAATTTTTTCAATTGTAAATTAAATTTACTGGAAATGCTCTACGTTCTTTATCCATTTATTCCACTCAGCTTTTGGTTGATCTTTTAAATTTTGTGCGATAATATTTAACAGAAATGGATGTCCTTTTATTTGTTCAAAAAGATCTGTGTAGTTCGGTGGAAATTTTGCTTTCGGCTTGTTTAAAACTCTTTCAAATAAGTCTATGGATTCGTTCTGAGTTAAGCCTTCACATACATGTACAGTTTTCGTAAGAGCTTTCGGCAAGGACTCTGCTATCTATAAGTAGTCGTAAATACCTAATTCTATGTATGTCGATTAAACCAATATTAACTCACCTTTTTGTTCCGGGTTGTTATTAATATCTTACATGGTAAATTAAATGCCTCTACAGTCTTCCGATTTTGAACATCGGCTAGCACCAGTAAACAGTCTTTGAATGCGTCTTCTCTTAGAATTGTGCGCAATTCTTGGTGTAGTTCTAGAATTTTATTGCTTATGCCTTCGTAGTCTCCCAACTTCTTATGAAAACAGTTTTCGCCTAGTAAAAGTTTGAGCCTGAAAAAAAACTCGTTTACAATATATTTCTTACAAAACAAACCTTACCTTTGTAGTTTTTCCAAATCCCTTTCTTCCCTGTCGCAGTTGTGCACATCAATCCAAAAAATTTTGAAATTCATTGCATTCATAACTGCATAGTCGCAACAAGCATCTAGGGCTAACCATTTTTTGCCAAATCCTAACTCTCCGTGGATAACTAGATATTGTCGGGGTTTAAGTCTTTTTAAAATACTTCGTACTTGAAAATACTGAAAAATACTAGGTCAAATTAGTTGAAGCAAAAGTTCATTAAGAAACTAACGTAGTGCAATCGGTGGACGTTAAAGTCTGCATGCTTTGGAAAATGACTTCTTAGCTCGTGAACTTCGTTTATAAATTTTACCAAGTTTTTATCCCCTTCTAAATATAATCGGTGCTTTTCTCTGATATTTTGTGCATGCCATGGATAATAATATGTCTGAAGGATATTTAAGAACAACTCAAGGTCTTTGTTCTTGTCTTCCAAAAGAAAGAACATAAGAGTAGTCCTTTTGTCTTCGTGTTCCTTTAAAAATAAAATAATTAGCGTGTTTTCATGGCGATCTACAAGCTCACTGACCTCTGATAACATCCTTTTAATCTCATCTTCTGTGAACAACTCTCTAGACGGTCTTTCAATATCCCGAAACGAAAAATCTGCATAGAACTCATCTAGAAATACCCGAAGTATTTCTTTCAAAGTAAATCTTTCACAATCACTATTTTGTGACCCTCGCGAATTCATTTTAAACGATCCTGTAAAAAATCTTTATGAATTATATGCAAATATTTTTTAATCGATACAAAACAAATTTGTTTTTCTTTCTAGCAAATTATCTTCTTCAAACTTTTAAATCATCAATTATTTCTACAGATATTCACCTCGTGATTCCTAGAAGTAGTGTGGGAATAAATGGCGTCATATATACTAAACTATAACTAATTCAAAGTTATGCTTGTAAATTAAAACAATACGGAACGATAACAAGAAAACGTTCATCATCATTGGGGTTCGTTTACTGAAATTCCGACAACCAGTCTCGCAATGTTTATGGTCAATACCCTTAAACCTAAACAAGTTTAGTTAGGGAAGGTTATCCATTTCAACATCCTTATACAATATTTAAACCCGTAGAATTGTAACGTACTCATAAAAAAATCATGTATAAAACACCTTCCTTGTAAGCAAGTCTAGCGACAAAACTACTTCAAGTAAATTACCTATTCTTACGTATTTTTTCACTTTATTTTATATCTCGTGATTCATCACTTACCTACTTACAAACCACGCGTTTAAAAATACGATTCTGAAGATAAGCTTTTCACCTGAAAAGCGAAACTCAAGGGAAAAAATATTAGAAGTCCTTGCTGTGACTTTGTATGACTAACGTTGTCCATGTTTTCACAGCTCCAAAGACGCATAGGTGCCTTACCAGCTTTTGATAATCGAACAGATAAGAGTTTATCAGATGCAGATTCAGATATCAATGCCCGATCGATTTTTATTTTCGCGGAACCCCTCAAAAACGATTGCCGCCATTGACCTATGTGGAATATGCGTTTATTTCCCTCACAATTAGCGCGGTTTCATAATTAAAAAACAAATCTACACAGGTTGGGTGTGCACCTGTAGCCGTGTGTCAAAACTACAGATTTTGGGGTCATTACCACGGCTTTCATTTTCAAGGCCCCAAGGCTCTTTTCGGGAAATTCTTCACGAATGTGTTCTTTAACTGGCTTCATTTTAAACACTTCCCAATTCAGGGAATGTCCATACCTATAAGGATTTTGTGACCACTCAGCAATTTGTGCTAAACACTCCTGAAATGAGCAATGAAGCCTTTCTCATTGTTCTTTGCACCACAACTCCAACTCCAACTTCTCACCCACCTCACATCAGTCTTTCGGTTCTCAAGGCAATTCTGCTAGTTTTCAAGTAAATCGAAATTAATCAAAACAAACAAACAAACACTAAGCTTTAAAAAAAGATTCAAACAGCAACAGAACAATGGTCATTTTTCAGAACCACGGGAAACACAAACTCCTCAGTTGACATTCTAACGTCTGAAGTTAACGCTAGTTCCAGCGGTTCTGAAGCCACCACACACTAGCTTACCAAGTGGGGATTGTTACTTCGGCTGTTGTACTGAATACAAACTTCCATTTCGAAGTGGATAAAATGAATGAATGAAATCACTTAGCAAAAAAAAACATAAAATAAAATAAAAAATTGAAGGAAAACGATATGTTCTCTGTTCTCCCACGCACGAAACAAGTAATAAATTATTTGTAGCTCCCGATATCCCAAGTAATTCCTTCCATGAAACAAAATTTGAAACAGATGCAACAAGGAACTTCATTCTTAATTTTTAAAAACTGTCCATTATTGTACAACATTCTAAAGGTATTGAAAACAATTTATACCATAGAAAAACCTAAGTACACGTAACTGTGAAAGTATGGCCTTTCGTAGTAGAACTTTAAAGGAAAGTCTCATACATAATTCCCCTTTTAACGCTGTCTTTATTTAGCAAATATCTCTTTCAATTTTTTTTTATTATGTATTGCAAAATAAAACAAACTCGTGATGAATGGAAGAGCAACTACCCAATCTTATTAAAACTTTTAATTGAAAGAATCGAAGAAGGTCTTTCGTACATTTGTCGAGCTGTACCAAATTGAAGGCCATCCGGACTTACAGACCTTCTCACCAAGTCTCTTAGATCAGCAGACAACTTGGCTCTTTCCACGATGTTCTTGTAATTCCTGCATCTCCGTTCTATAAACCTACTTGTTCTCTTGTCCTTCCGCTTGATGCTATCCTTTAGTTCTTCTCTTTTGTACTGTTCAAACATTTGTGCTTCTCTATAATTCTCTTCGTGCAACATTTGTTCCATGTAGTTGTCGTGCTTGAGTCGTTTGGAATAAGCCTCTAGATATCTCTGCCTAGTGAAATCGGCTCTGGACATGCGACACTGAAGACTATGGTATATATCTTGCTTTTGCAGCTCATCTTCAAGCTGCTGTTTTTCCAGCATCTTAAGCACTGCTTCCGTCTTTCGCATCTCCGCTTCACTCTTCTCGCATTTCATAATCCTTCTTTGGAGTTTAATATTCCGCAATCGGTCCTGGAGCCTTAAATCTCGAAGATACAGATCATTTCTCAATTTCTGTAGCTGCTGCTGCTCCCGTTTGGAAATGGCTTGTATCCTAGCTTGGGTAACATAAGCATCACGTAATTGTTTTTTCTTAATAACGCTCCTGTACTGTTCCTGCTGTTCACACTTTGCTAGCTCGCGCTCATATTTCTCATTCTCCCACATTTTTTGAGCCAACCAGGCATTTTCAGTAAGAATGGCTTTTTGAATGCGGCTCTTCGCCATTCGATTTAAGATTTTCTTATCATGCACTGGCACCTTCTTATAGGCTTTCAACACCCGAGGTGAGAGGCATAAGTTTTGCAAGGATTCACAAAGGTCAACATTGTCTGCCGTTGGCCAGTCTTTTTTACTAGGTACTTCTGGAAGCCCGATGCTAACGTCTTTTAAAATGATACAATCTCTGAAAGATCTTAGGGGTTTCATTGGCCTTTTCGTTTTCCGTTTCTTCTTCTTTGCATTGTTGTTTTTATCCTGAGAACTCCCAATAATACTACAGTGGCAATGGCAGTGGCAAAATTCACAGCACTCGAATTTTTCACTTTTCGTTGTGGAATTAGTCTTGTTTTGGGTTTTGGAGTATGACATTTTATGGGAGACTGGGGATGGTTTAAGGTGGGACAATGTTTGGCCTTCATCGATTTCGAGGTTACTCCCGTTGCCATAGAACTTCTTTCATAAGTACGCAAGTACAGAAATAAGTCTTATTAAAGAAAAGAAGTAAGCTTTTAAAAGTATAAAGTATAAAAATAACAGCTTTATGTTAACGATTAGTGGATTGTCCCAAAAAACTTAGAATTACAAGAACACATTGCGTTTGTAAGTTTTTTATACATCATACAAATAGTAAAATTGGTGTATAAATAAAACCAAATGTAAACTGTAGGGGAACCTGTTTTACCTCGGTCACGTTTTTGGATTATGTAATTTTTCTCAGTTATGGCTTAATCAGCCCATTCGAAATCTAGGTATTTTCAAAGGGTATTTAATTGAGTACCTACCACAGAAGGATCAGAAATATATTCTTAATATTAGCATTTGTTTGAACTGGTTAAACTGTAACTGAGAAAACGCCCAAGGAACAACACGTCCGATGTACCTCGGTATGTTGCATATTGGACATATTGGTTAATTGGAAGGAAAACGTATTTATTTATGTAAATTGTTTATATTTATTTGATGGAAACTTAACATTACTTATTAGGTATGCAAAGTAGACTGGTTACGAATGTAAAAAATTTGATTTGGTCGCTCATAGTTTCGCGGGTGATTATTAGTATATACACTATTAATGAAATTTGAGTTTAAGGTTCAATAATTAGCCTATAGGAGCAATTGCAAAAGAGTTAGACGTTATGAATGTTACATATCCGATTACATTATTAGACTTAAAATACTGAAGAATTCACAGATTATGAAACAACTAGCATGAAAGTATATCAAAAATACTTACTGCTTTTGCCTAAAGATGTTTTTCTTCGTTGACAGTATGTTTGCGATTAAATTGTGACTATAAGTAATGACGTATCGAATAACATGGAAAATTGCTAACTAAAAACGCGGGAATATTATTAAGACGAATGGACAGACCGAGGTACAAATATGTCCGCAAAAAAAAAAAATTAATTAACAAAATCAGGCCGAGCAAGTGAAAACATATGCTAATATAAAACATATTTTTCTGTTTAAATCTACTTTATTGCTTAGCTGACCAACAATGCGTTAATCTAATAAAACACATATCGAAAAAATCATTAGCTTATTCTAAGAAAAACTTGATGGTAGGCTCGTAAGTTGTTCAAGAATATCTAAAACTACTGCGTTAAAGTCTTTAATTTAGAAAAATTGTGTGGTCATTTTACCGGTTATTTGTAATGTGGTTGAGTTATTATAGGCATAAAAAAGGCTGTCCGCTTCCTCATTTTTACGCTGCTTAAACATTGCAGTTCGTAGACTTGCTGCAAAAATCAGAAATAATCTAATAGAAAGCGGTCAATATATACACAAATTACTTCTCTTTATCTTCCGTCGACTGGATTTATCATATCTGTTATTCAAAAGTTTAGAATGATTTCCTTTCAACGAATCAGTGATATTGCTGCTTTTATACGTTTTATAGAAAACACTAGATTTTGCAGCCGTGATTCCAAAAGAGTCAAACAACTTTGATGCTCTACTTACTTCTTCAGAATTTAATTCAAGGTCAGGCACTATAGTTTTACTTTTACTTTCGCATTTGGAAGTCTTTTCCAACGAATTCCTAAATTTTTCTACTGCAGAACGCAGAATCTTAAACCGCTTAAAAACACTGGACGGTGTAACTTGGTGAGCACAAGCTAAAATAGCCTCGCATTCGTTTATCATAATACAAACGTTTTCATACTGTTGCTTTCGATTATTACACGTTTCTATTTTCAAGTCCACAGCGTTTATTTCTAAATGCTCTTTTAAAATTTTCGACATTTCAATTATTTCATAAAGAACTTCCTTCTTGAAGTCCTTTTCGCATTCTTTGATTTTTTCAGTTGTAATATCAATAAAACAAGTGCAAAATCCTTTCGAGTCTATAATTCCTTGTAGAATAGTTCGAAATTTTCGCATTTCGCCGTGATAATGCTCTTCTAGAAGAACTGAGTCCCCGGTACACTGGGAATGAATTGATGGTATCAAGCAGGACTCGAGTGACTCTAACGATGCTAAACAACTCCTAATAATGGTCCTTGCTAAATTATAATTAAAGTAGATTTTCAGTGGGAAAAATTTTTTATTGCACCTTTAATTTTCGAAGCATAAGCGATTGCGAAGAATCCAACTTGTATTGCCCTGTCTCCATTTATATCGAAATCAGCAATTCTATCATCCAACGCCGAATCATTTGGATTAGACTTTAAAGCAACACGCAAATCGTCCAACGTAAATGTTGTATAATCAACAAAGATTCTAAAGACAAGCCTAAGTAGGCTCTCATTGAGGTACTCTTCTAATTGGAACAAAGCTGATTCGAGAACAGACGCTTTAAAGCTCAAAACATGATGGCTATCGCGTCGATAATTCGCACATTCTTTACGAAATTCAATGCATTCACGTAGGACCTTTAAAATTCACATTATGTTGTTGCTTTCGAACAAATTAAAAATAACCTTTTGACACAAAGCTGTTATTGCTTTTTTGTCCTGCGATAAGGCGATATTTGCAAAAGCCAAAATTTGACTCAGCATACATTCAATGGTGTTCCCTATCAGCTCACTGGTTTGTTTTAACTGGACAAACAAAGATATATGCATAAAATAAAATAACTACAAAAAACAATTTACATACGTCTTCTGCTTCAAGTACCTTTCCTTCGATCTTAAGGACGGGAGAGACCAAGTCTAAAGCATCGTCCATTAGCCCTACGATGTTACAATCTTCCAACATATCCGAGATATCGTCAGTTGCATTTACGGAACATTCTATTTTTGTTAAGCATAGTAAAATGCGATCCAAGAAGTGCTTCCGCGTAGACTACAGTAAAAAGAAAGAGTAACACAGAATTTTATACGTAGAGCATTTTTACATTAAGCGTGACACGCTTAACACCTTCTAAGTGAATCGTTTTTTCCAGAAAGTTAATGCAAGTTACTGCTTGTGCTAGGGCTAGAAATATTATTTCACTCGTGTCTTTTTTAATAGTTCCATCCAAAATATTCCTGTGCAATTCAAAGCAGACATTCTGAAATTCGCCGCAAAAGTCCTACAATAAAAGCTTGTTACTTGAACTCAGCACACACTCTGGTGTAATCTGCATACGTTCAGAAATGATGTACCATTTTCTGCAGTTATTACGAATCCTTTGTAGAGGATATTACGGCAAATTCGAAATCTCTCTTCCAAATCCATTGACGACGAAATGTAGACGCAACAGTTAAGGTGACGTTTGAATTCAAAATTAACAATTACAGTTCAATGGACGATGTGTTCTGGAATATGTATGTGATTATGGTAAAAACTTGCAAAAAGCAAATTAAAATTAAAAACTTTTATTCACTTTTAATATTGCTTTTGTTTATTGTCAATTAAAATTGTTACATAATCATACACTTTCGTTATCATTTTTGAATGCATTAAACGAGTGCACAACTGAAACTGACAGTTGACAGCTAACAACGACCAACAGCGGCCAACGAGGTGGCCAGCCCGGCACTAGGTCGTTATTCTGGAATTCGCGAGGTATTTTCAGTAGGGCTTTAATGGTTCAATTTATTCGCTTATTTTCAGCAAAGCTATTTCTGCAAAACAAACTTATACCAGAGAGTATTTGCAAAATGAGTGGATTAGATAAAGTAGCTGCGAACAATCAAACAGCATTGGAGCTTTTGGAACTCCTCAAAGCGGAAGTAATTCGTAAAATTCCCAGCATTTTACCTCAATAAGTACTTTTCTTGTAGCTGTCTGCAATTAAATGCCAAGTGGTTGACAGAAAGAAGAGAGAATTGCGGGAAGAAAACGGATTGCTTCAGAAAGAAGTGAAAACCCTGTTGTCTAAACTGACCTCCTTGGAAACACAAAATGGTAAAAAACAAATTCCAATTCCAGGTCAAGGAAGCGTCTGTGCGTTCAGTAATGTTAAGGAATCAAAATCTGATGCGACTGCAGAAGTGGGGAAACCTACCGTCAGTCAGGCTAAAGAGAAGAAATCCAAAAAAGAGAGGGCACCAGCTGCTAATAAGCCTAGCAAGTTCGCAGCTTCTGTAGAAGGACCTATTGATGTAAGCCGTCTGGATTTCAGAGTCGGGAAGATTGTGGAAATCTCTAAACACCCAGACGCCGATAGTTTATATGTGGAGAAGATTGACTGTGGTGAATCTGATCCTAGAACAGTAGTGTCTGGCCTTGTTAAATACGTACCTATCGAGAAGATGAGAAACCGCATGGTCGTCATTTTGTGTAATCTAAAGCCAGCGAAAATGCGAGGAATTACATCTGAGGCAATGGTTATGTGTGCTTCCACTCCGGAGAAAGTTGAAGTTTTAGTACCACCAAATGACTCCGTTCCGGGAGATCTGGTTCATTGTGAAGGCTACGAACGTAATCCTGATGCTCAGCTGAATCCCAAGAAAAAGATCTTCGAAACTTGTGCTCCAGATCTAAAAACTAACGAGAACTTGGTAGCTTGCTACAAGGACTCTCCTCTGTACGTGCCAGGAAAAGGAAATATTATTACTTTTTCATTGAAAAATGTTCCTGTCAAATGAAGTTAGAATCAATAAAAATTTGACATATTTCATATATAATATTGTTCCTTATTTACAAATTTAATTCAAAGACAAAAAATTGAACGCTGAAAGGTTCCTCTCTGACGAAAAATTCATAACTACTCCGTTTAATTCGCTAAAGATGCTTTCCTTATTTTGGTATTTAAATGCTGTATAGGGATTTAAACAAAAATTCGCGTTTTGAAAGAAATATTTAAAATAAATCATGAAATCCCATATTTAAATCTGAAATACATTATTTACGCCAAAAAAACCAATTACAAATATGTCGTAAGGAAAGCTATAAAAATAAATGCAGACATAAAAATTACTACAACCGATTTGCAATGGGGAAGTACTAAATTGAATAAAGCTGCCGGTTTAAGAGATAACACAAAATATAAAACAGAACGTTTCTGAAAATAAGTAATGTCAACGGCAATACTTACGTATGTAGTCCGAAGGGTCAGCGATTGAACTTGTGCCTTATTTTTGTAAACAAAGATAAGACCGCGTATGAATAAAAATTTCGGAAATGACTATCATTTTTTCATGGATTATCGGGTTTATACCGGTTTTCTGTTCAATCCAAGCAAGAGTAAACGCGACATAAATAATTTAGTGGTGCAAATTGACTTGCTTGAAAATGTTGTCCGCTATTAGTAAAAATATTAGAAAGGAGTTGAAGTTGTTAGGCATTAGATTCAAATCTGAAGTAAGTGTTCCTACGCATGCCGACGTCGTGGTTATTGGAGGTGGCTCCGCAGGATGTCACACCATATACCATTTGGCTAAAAGGGGAGTGAAGGCAGTTCTTTTAGAAAGATCTAAATTAACCGCTGGCACCACCTGGCACACTGCTGGATTAGTATGGAGACTTCGGCCCAACGATACTGAAATTCAGCTGTTAGGGAATTCCAGGAATATGCTGATGAATTTGCAGGAAGAAACAGGATCCGATCCAGGGTGGATACAAAATGGGGGAATTTTTATAGCACACTCAAAAGTAAGGCCGATATTGAAATGTAATACTGTTATGAAAGTGCACTCTTAAGTTAGGATCTAGACTATAGACACATTTGCTTTTTGCCTTTACGTTCCTTAGGATGTAAGATAACGTTCTACATAACTTAAGTTTAAAAACGCTACTACTGTCCAAAATACTGCAGGGTATTTGTGAATCAACAACTCTCATCTAATTTGTGTTTAAGTTCTAAATTCAAGATCTCGTGGTTATATTAATAAACTACTTGCTGACCTATGTGAGGTCGAATCGAACTTTCAAAGCTGATAAAGAGCTCGGTTTTGTTTATAGGCAAAATATTGCCTGATTTATTGCCATCGCAATCAATAAATCTACTTTTTTATTACTCCATCTCACAGACAAGGCTAGATGAATACAGGCGGTTATCATCAATAGGGTCTGTCTTAGGCATTGAGAACTATATCCTTACACCATCTGAAACACAAAAACTGTTTCCGCTCCTCAATCCAGATTCATTTATCGGAAGCCTTTATTCACCAGGGGACGGTGTTGTAGATCCTTCCATGCTTTGTGCAACCCTTACACGTGCTGCCTTACGTAATGGGGCCAGAGTAATAGAAGATTGCCCTGTTTTAGATATTATGGTAGAGGACTCATTAACATTCGGAAAAAAAATTAGAGGATTATCAACGCCGTTTGGAGATATTAAAACTGATACTATCATCAATGCCACTGGTGTTTGGGGAAAAGATCTGATAGAAAAACATGGATGTTCGCTTCCTTTGATACCCATGCGCCATGCATACATTGTATCTGAATCTATAGCTGGAGTACGAGGGCTCCCAAATGTTCGGGATCATGATTTCTCAATATATTTCAAAATCCAGGGTGAATCCATCAGCATGGGCGGATACGAAAACAATCCAATTATTCTCGATCGTGTACCGGATAATTTTAATTTCGGGCTGTATACCCTGGACTGGTCTGTTTTTGACGCCCATGTAGATGGTACCGTTAAATTATGTCCAGCTTTTGGAAAACACGGCATTAAAAGCACTGTGTGCGGTCCTGAGTCCTTTACTCCTGACCACAAGCCACTAATGGGTCCGGATCCTAGGCTCCATGGCTTATTCCACAATTGTGGATTCAATTCAGCAGGCATGATGTTTGGAGGAGGATGTGGCGAACAAATTGCTCTATGGGTTATCAAAGGACAACCAGATCTGCCCATGTTCAATTTTGACATAAGAAGATTCACGAAGAAACAAATGGGTGATAAGACTTGGGCTACCGAAAAAAGTCATGAGAGCTATGCAAAGAATTATAGTATGGTTTTCAGCCATGATCAACCCTTGGCTGGAAGGAATTTCACGAAAGATCCACTGCATGAAGATATGTTGAAATACAATGCATTCATGGAAGAAAAGCAAGGCTGGGAGAGACCAGGATTCTTCCTGAAAAATGATAAGGCCGAGATTCCACCATACGACTGGTGTGGAAGTTATGGAAATAAGAAGAATGCCTTCAATCGTTATGAACAGATCTTGGATGGGGATTTGAAATATCATTTTTCTGACCATCATGAATTAGTAAATTTTAAAAGGGACAATTCGTATTTGAACAATTTTAAAAAGTAGTATATTATAGATTGGGGAAGAAGCGCTCGAGTGCCGCAATAAAGCTGTGGTTTTCAACATGAGTTACTTTTGCAAAATGTTTTTGTATGGCCCAGATGCGTCTAAGGCTGCAGATTGGATTTTCACAGCGAATACCAGCAGAATAAACAAGTAAGTATAATTTATTATTATGTAATTTTTATTACATAATAATAAATTATATTATGTAATTTTTTCGCAAGAAGAATAATTGCGTTCAATAAAAGAACGTTTTTATATTATATTCTTTTTCTTTCAGAACTGTATACACTTGCGTTCTCAATGATGCAGGAGGCGTGGAAGCTGATGTAACTGTGAGCAAATTAAACCCAGGCTCTGGAGACGTGCACAGTCCAACATTTCAAGGAGATGGGTTCTATATTGTGTCAGGTGGTGCATCTGCGTACTACACCTTTTCATACATCTCAAACGAAATAAAAAGGAAGCAGTTCAAAGCTTCATTGAGCAATGTGACGGAAGAAATGGGAATCGTTTCAGTGCAAGGTCAAAAAAGCCGTGAGATACTGCAATCTGTTTTGGATTTTGATTTATCTGATCAGAATCTACCACCGAATACCACGGCGACGGTAGATACAATAAAAAAGCAGAACGTACGTATTTTGCGGGTTAGCTTTGTAGGTGAATTAGGATACGAGCTGCATGTGCCAAAGGACACCTGTAGCGCGGTGTATAATTTAATAATGCAAAAGGGTCATAGTTATGATCTTAGAAATGCTGGCTACCGAGCTTTGTACTCTTTAAGTAGTGAAAAAGGCTTCCACCTTTGGGGATTTGACCTGAGATCTAACGATACACCCGTTGAAGCTAATTTAGGATTCACTTGCCGAAAAACAGGATCTTACAAAGGAAAAGAAAACGTAGATAAGCAGAAAAGCAAGGGTGTAACCAGAAAATTAGCGTACTTTACTCTGAATGATCAAGTCGCTCTGTGGGGTCTAGAGGGTGTTTACCGGAACGGTGAACCTATAGGACACCTCAGACGAGGTGAGCATGCATACGCGCTTGGGAAGCCATTTGGACAAGCTTATCTTGAACGAAAGGATGGAAAGTGTATAGATTCAGAATTCATTACTTCAGGAAAGTATCAGATTGACGTGATGGGGAAATTATATGATGCTAAATGCTACGTAAGAAGTCCGTTTGATCCAGAAGGAAAACGCATGCTCGGAATTTATAATTAAAAGTCGAATCACTGTTATTATGTTTAGATATTATTAAAGAATTCCTATTCTAATAAGATAAAAGCGACCTAATATTTTGCTTTTATTTTAATTATAAGCATAGTTTTATGACTTTATTCATAACTGAAATAAATTTTTTAGAATAATTTAAAATTGGTGGTTTAATATTTAATATATAAACGGCTTGAATTTTTTTAATATGCAAACATTACAAAAATACCTGAACCCTGAACCTTGATTTATCATTATAAAGTATATAAAGTTTACCGCTCCGTGTAAAGTCGTAATTTTTTTAGTGGGCGCAATATAATATAAAGAATTGTAATAAAATCAATTTGACCTTTACTTTTTTTACTCAACGTCAAGAGCCGAGCAGATGAGCACTCCGTGCAAGAAGACACCATCATAAATTTCTCCTGAGGACAGACGTGTCTCATGCCTAATAGGCGAACTAATTGTCACAGGACATTTTTTACTGACCACGGAACATGTCACGGATTAGGGCTAAGTACCAAATACATACTTGGCTTACAGGGCGTGTGGATTACAGGAAATTAGAGTAGAGCTGCAGCCGTTTGCTGGAAATACTCTAGGAATAGGTTTCTAGGAACACTACCTTTATTTAGTTTCTTCCCGGTACATATTTCTCGTTACTCCACACATTTTATGAAAAATTTTAAGAATTTTCAAGAGTAGTCGATTACTACTAACTTCAAAGCAATATAGTCTTTTTACTAAACAAATTACTTTACATTTGAAAGAAAGTTTGTGATTAAAATAATGGAGAGATAAAAATATTGATTCATTGAGGATGTTTTATAAGTGCTAGTAAATTATTTTCAGTTGTCCCGAACATGAAACATTTTTAAATGTTTGGTGAATGAGTTGAAAATTCTATTATTCCAAACGCACAGATATTTGAAGGTGTAAAAATACTATTCCAAAAAGATCCTCAATTGAATTGCAATTCATTAAAATGGCAACGCGTATCTTATTAATAATATTTACAAGAACTCAGTAAAACCACGCCTTATGGACGCAAAGTACACAGTGCTAAAATTAGCTTTAGGCGGCTGGCTTAAGAGCTATTCTACCAATGAAGAGCGTCGTTCAAGCGCTCCTCCCATGTGAAGAAAATACGCCTAAAATAGACCAATCTGTGGCATCAAAAGTAAATAAGAAATGGAAGCGCTAGAGCTCACTATGTTCTTCTTCAGAATAAAAACTTTTTAGTAGCAATAGAGAAGGCAAATAAGTGCGTGAACTCGTGCGTAAAGTAACAAGCATGCGTTTTTGGATAATTCCTAAGGAATGAAGCAAGTGAATTGTGCTCAAATTTAAAAGTGGAGTGTTTAATAATCCGTCTTTACAGTGAAGACAAGTGCACTTATTAAATTGTTTTTTATAATTATTTGTGATCTAAAAAATGCCAAGAAGAAAACGTCCACCTTCTCCTAATTTTGATTCATTCGATGATGATTTCGAGGAAGACGCAAGCTCTAGCAGTAAGTTATTCGATTAACATAATAAACCTAGTGTACCAAAAAAACTAATGCAAATTTTTATAATTATATAAACATTATTTTACATATGAAACTGTAAAAAAATTTTACTTGTATTTAAATGTAAATGTAAATAATATTCTACCTTTAAGATTTTCAATGACACAACTAGTATCTTAATGCAAATTACATTGAATTAAGTTTTAAAAAAATCTGTCGAACCGTTTGGAGTTATTCAGAAATATCATTTTGACTTTGATCTAGCTTATGAATAATAAGCTTTAAAAAAATATTTAGAAAAATGAAAAGGTAATAGTGTATATAAAATTAAAAAAATTGAAATATCAGAATTTAATATAATAGCATTTGATATTTACTATCACCTCGAGTTAGAATGCTACAACCGACCTTCACTAAGCAGAAAAATGCAACTAAAATAAACAATTTGTTTCACATCACCCTCAACTCACGGTTGCATTCGAGAGATTGTATAGATACTAACTGTCTTCAACCGCTTGACCGTCAATTGTGCTCTAGAATCCCAATAGTATCTCTGCTTAGAGTAGCTCGGAGTTTAAGCTCGTTTTGAGAAACTCCACATACACCATGTATTAGAGCTCAAAATCACTTTTCAGTTCAGTTACAAAAGTTAGTATGATGCGGGCAGTTGGGTGGCCAATCAAGAGACTGTCTAGAAATACTAGAAGCCGGTAGCAGCGGAAAAGCAAATAAATAGGATTTAACTGCCGCCGCAAATATCACAATTCTAAAACTGTTGGATCTCTAGCCTAGCTTATACCGACGAACATTTGGCCGCTTTTGTCGATCTTTTGGATATTCGTTTTAATTTTTTACGTATACACATTATAACTGAAAATAACCAAAAGGTTATTTTAAAAAAACAGTTAATAGTTTAATTAATCCTCATAGTTAGCAAAATTGAACTCATTTTCATAAATTTTTTTAATTAGAACTGTTAAAATACGTCTTCATTCGGTAAAATATGTTTTTTTTTGAGAATATTAAAATGGAAAGAAGTTTTTCTAAAGTCTGATAAATATTGATAACTATTAGTAATATATATAGAAATATGCATGCTCTTCTCACTTTTAGTATTATCCTAAAATAAATTTGCTTCTGACGTGTCTCTAAAGGGAATTATGTTCTAAGTATAGTTTTTCTATTTTATAAAAATTTAGAAATATGTATAAAACGATATCCACATAAAATTGGGTATTATGTTATTGTTATTTATAGGCAGATAAAAATACTACAACACTTTTGTTATTAGAATATTTTTTATTTAATAAAGGCGAAACTATATTATTGAATAGAAGTGAAAAGCATTGCTTATTATTTCACATTTATTTGGTCTTCCCGAAAAAAAAAATTACTTTTGCAATTTTGTGGCTTTGGAGTTCCTTTTATAAAATGTATAATATAAACTTTTTTAAACGAAATAAAAATAAAATTCCAGGCTCTCGTTTGAATCCACCTCCAATTCAAAGGAACGCAGCTAACGCTAGAGAACGAGCTCGGATGCGAGTACTGTCCAGTGCATTTTGTCGTCTAAAAACAAAATTGCCCAACATTCCGCCAGACACAAAGCTATCTAAATTGGACACTCTACGACTAGCTACAATATACATCCAGCAACTCAAAGCCTTGCTTGATGGAGAACTATTGGACGACACATTCAATTTCAACCATGTTCCGAATTTGGTAAGCTTACTGCAATATCTGCACTTTTATGGAGATAAAACCAGACAATAACAAAACTGCGTTTATGAAATAATTTTGTAATTACAAAAATTTAATAAATACCATTTAAACCCATACGTGATAAAATGAAAACATAAATGTTTTCAATACCCTTTCTCCGACGACATTTGAATTGTTCTTTTATAAACAAATTGGAATTTGTTGTTTGTTGAAGAATCAGTTAGTGTATTTTGGAACACATTTGAAATATTAAATGTTCATAGTACAAAAGGGAATATATTAGAAGAAGTTAACATCATTAATTTATATCTTTACATAGGTTTGGCTTTTACATTTGGAAGGACAAAAATCGTTTGAAATAGGGCCTAATATTATGGTATGCTTTGGCAATTAAATAAGAAGTAAACAGCAAAATTGTGTGAAGGAAACATTCGGAAGAACACAAACAACTTAAAGTGTGGCCCTCATCCGAATAGCAAAGAAAAATAAATAGTGTGCTAAGTCGAGGATAAGTGTTTACATGGCCATAAATCCTAAGCCAGCAAAGTGAAACATGAAAGACAATAACATAGTAAAAATTAAAAAAATAAAATACCAAAAATAGATCGACCATAATTAAACTGCCGATTTGTAGCACTAACCCCAAATATTCTCACTTTTACTTTGTGGATTCTGCCAACTTTTAAAAGGAGACAGCTGGGACCATATTGAGAGAATTCAATCCGAGGAGCCTCGAAGACCGCGCCGGGACGAGCAAGACTAAGCTAACAAATCTGAACCGAGGGCACTCATGCCTTTTCTGATTTCTGTTAGCGTTTTAAACTTGATCGTAGAACTTGTTTATTTTTTAATTTTTGTTTTTATTGTTTAAGTCATTGCCTAAGTTTTCATTTTTTGCCTCTTCTCCGATGCTAGCTGTCACCGTTTTTAATATCTGACATGCTTTGAGTGCTCCTTTGGAAGACCAAATGTATCGTGTTACAGGAAGCATAAATGACTAAAATTAACACAGGACTATACTCTTACTCTTAATGCACTTAAATGTGGAGATACAAGAGTTCCGTTTCTATTTTCACACGTATCAAACCACACTATCAGATTAATCGAAGTTTTGAGATATTCTTTATTTAGATGTGGAAATTCAAATATATAAAAATTAGTTCAAATGAAAGTAGCAGAGCATTGCAATAAGAATAAAAATAATTAGTACCAGGCTAATCTATAAATTTTGTGACATTTTTTTTCTCTTTTCAGACATGGCCCTTCAGCTTTCAGCAGAATCAAAATATTCGACAGTGCCCTAATTTTCTTCCTGCTGAATGGGAACACAGAAAACGTCCGAATGACTGCTTCAATAAACAAATGTGCACACAAATAGAACACACTAAATTATACTAAATAAGCTGTAGACCAATTAATATGTTTTTGTAATTATTTTGTGAAGTATTATTATCACTCTATTAATATATTTAATAATAAATATTTCATAATTACCGCAAACGTTTTTTTTCAATTTATAGATAAATCAATTAAGTGCTTTAATTTTTGTAAAAGATCCTTTTTAGTGAATTATACTAAACTTACAAAAGAGAACTATAATTTTTGAAAAATGGAGAATTTGCGTTTTCTGAATGTTCGAAATTCGATTGCGAGCATTAAAATTGCTTGCGCCAAAAAAGGATCAGTGTTCCAAACTGTTCCTCGCCTATTTCCATTTCCGTCAAAGGGGACGTGTGGAATTTCGTCAAATAGAATATTTCAAAAAAATCCCAATTCCCAAATAATTAATTTACAACTGCTGCGACCAGATATTGCTTTTTAATTTAGAATTTCTCCACAGCACAACGGTGGAGGGTTGGTTTCTCCTGTTAATATTTTTCCCATCCAGGCAAGAACATAGCATTTCAGGTTTTTAGCAAAATTCGATTTGATTTACGGCTCGAAATTGGGAAATTTGTCGGAATCGAATTTGGTGTTTAATTAAAGAGCGCATTTCATCTCAGAAAACAGCAGCAATCGCGAATTAGCCCCAAAAAACTTGTAACCCCGCGATTTAAAAAAAAATGCATGTTTTAATGGTAATTCTTTATTTCCATGAAAATGCACGCCAAATGCGATTATGAACATAATAAAACTCAGAAGTGCTAAATTTTCATCGCCAATTTTAAAAATACAACAAAGTCTTTAATTGTGGATTCACATTTTACTCAATATGATTCGGCGCCTGAGGTCAAGCAATGGAAATATTTTCGCGAACGTCAAAGTGCGAAACGTGCTACGGTCAGCTGTTGTAAAGTGATGTTTTGAGTCTAATTGTGCCTGAATTCTACCGGTCGCATCGTTCTCACTTATTTTAAGGAAAACTACACCAAATGGAGTTGAAAACTGAAGATATATACACGTCTGTTGCCTGCAACGGGACACCAGAAAGTGCGGACTGGGGAAGTAACGGCTTAATTTGTTTCGCGGCTTCACACGCTTTGGTCCTGCTTGATCCAGAGGTAAGTTACTTCTTCCGGGATTGATTGATTTTCTATTCGTTGTTTATCCAGTTCGACGGATCCGCGAAAATAATAAAAACGTACGTCAGACACCAGAAAAAGATAAACACTGCAAAGTGGATTCGGGCGGGAGACGGCGATGAATACTGTCTCACTGGTTCCGACGACAAGAAGGCTATTCTCTGGTTTCTTGCTGATCTTGATAACCCAGCTACTCATGTTCTGGAAGGCCATTCGAGCAGCGTCAACGTGGTGGCAGGAATATGCAGCAATGGGCAGCTTACTTTAGTTACTGCATCTATAGACTCAACTATTAAATTGTGGCGCTGCCAAGAAAATGAGTATAAATGCTTTCAAACGCTTCCTTTAGGCTCTGGATTTTGTTTTGCTTTGGGCATGACAATTTTTCCGAATACACAACAAATTCTTTTGGCTTATGCCGGTGATAATACTAGCATAAATTTATTAACTGAAGTTCCTGAGGAGAACGGTCGAGAATTCCAGCCGATTCACCGTTTTGTAGGACACGAGGATTGGGTGCGATGTCTTGATTTTACAACGGATGAAAAAGGAGATCTGCTTTTAGCTAGCTCTTCACAGGACCATTATATACGTCTTTGGAGAATAGCAGACCGGACTCAGGATCCTACTAGAAATAATGTCGACTCCTTTGATATCATTCACATGAAAGAAGATATCATTCAATGCGCATTGTTAGAAAACGGACAGTGCTTACGCTTTGCTGCCAGTTTAGAATCTGTTCTGCATGGTCACGAAGGCTGGGTTTACGGAGTTCATTGGCACAAGGATAGTAGCGATCTGCAATTGCTTTCATCTTCTATAGACAAAACAATGATCGTATGGAAACGCTCCGAAAACGGAGTTTGGATGGAGAAGATCCGAGTTGGTGAGGTTGGTGGCAACTTACCAGGTTTTTACGGCGGAAAGTTTGGAAGTGCTGGCAGAGTAATATTTGGTCATGGGTATCAAGGGAGCTTTCATATTTGGCGGCAATCAGAGAACGCTGAGGATACCTGGCTACCACAAGTCATTGTTGGAGGCCACTTTAATGAGGTGCGAGATATTTGTTGGGAGCCCAAAGGTAATTTCTTGTTTTCAGCTTCGGCAGACGCAACCACCAGAATTCACGCTCCGTGGTTCAGGGCTAATAGAAAAATGACATGGCATGAAATCGCTCGGCCGCAAGTTCATGGGTATGATATGCAATGTCTTACTGCGCTCTCGATGCAGAAATTTGCAAGTGGTGCTGAGGAGAAGATTGTGCGAGTTTTTCAAGCCCCCGTAAATTTTATTGAAAATTTTAAACGGATTTGTTCACCAAACTCAGAAGAGGAGTATGAAAGAGCATTTGAGGAAGGTAAGGGAACTAATATAATTGGGAATATATCATACTAATATTTATATTTAAAATTAAAGATATTCCAAAAGGTGCTTCTGTGCCTGCTCTGGGTTTATCGAATAAGGCTGTATACAAGACTGATTCCGATGATCGACATCGGAAGGATGAATATCCCGAGCATTATTTTGTAGAAACACAACTAAATAGTCCTCCGGAGGAAGAGCTCCTCATGCAGAATACCCTGTGGCCAGAAATTCAAAAACTCTACGGTCATGGTTTCGAAATCTTTGCAATCTCTTCAACCCAAGATGGAAAGATTTTAGCATCGGCTTGTAGGGCACAAACAGCTGAACATGCACAAATTATTCTTTGGTAAGAAATTTTGTTTTTATAATGTTTAATTTAAAAAAGAAGCTAGTTAATACATCTTCGAAAATATTTGTAGGGATACATCTACTTGGAAACAAATAAAAAAACTTCCTGCACATAAACTAACGATAACACAAATGAAGTTTTCTCCAAACGGCAAATATTTGGTGTCTGTCTCGAGAGATCGGACATGGATGATTTTTGAAAATAACGAACATCAAGTAGGTGGCTTTGAATCAGTTAGCCCCTCAACCAAGGAACGTAACATTCATACAAGGATAATTTGGTCGTGTGACTGGTCGCACGATTCGAAAATTTTTGTAACGACTTCAAGAGATGGGAAAGCAGTCGCGTGGCAGGAAAGCGAGGACGAACGGTGTTGGAAATCAGTAGATACTTTAAATTTACCGAAAGAATCTATAACGGCCGTGGCCTTCTCGATCAAGTTTTTGGAAGATTCTTCACAAAAATATCTCATAGCCTTGGGGTGCGAGACAGGTCGGATTATTTTGTACACTTTGACCTCTCGCTGGGAATTTCTATATACATTGCCTGAAAAGTAAGTAGCAATGGAGATTCTTCGACATCATGCATTGACATTGTATGTATTTAATTTTCAGCCTTACTCACCATTTGACTGTTCAGAAATTGCAGTTCAGACCGAATCAAGACGACTTACAGCTAGCAAGTTGTGGGTCGGATAATTTTATTAGAATTGTTAAGTTATGCATGTGAATGTTTTTTATGAAGCATCTAATAAATTTTGTTTTATATAAACAAATTAGATTGATTGTGAGGGCAGTTTTATACAATTTAAGAATATTGCTTATCTAAAGATTCTTTTTTGAAACCATTTTAAAAAATAATCAAAAAGCAACTAAAAGAGAATCTGATGTTTCAATTTTCATACAAACGTAACAGCAGCTTCCCCCTTATTTTGTAATCTAAGCTGACAGAGACTTCAAATACAGACTTTTGACGTTTCCTTGTTAAGTAGTTGCCTTACAGCGAAATATTCATAAAATAATGAACTGAATGCTCTCTGCATAGGAAAACTAATTAATTCAAATGTCCCGGCAAAAGTCTCGAGTCCAAGTGGAAATATGTGGTGACTGTGGGGCGTCAGGTAATTGCTTTACTTTGTTTCGCGAACCAGTTGCTTACTGCTTCGTTCACAGATCCATCTTGGGCATCTATAAATCGGGGAATTTTACTGTGTTCCGATTGTTGTTCAGTCCACAGGAGTTTAGGGCGGCATATATCTCAAGTAAAGTCTCTGCGCCAGGGCACATGGAGTCCATCAGTGTTAAATTTTGTCAATGCCTTAAATTCTCATGGGGCTAACAGTGTTTGGGAGCATTCGCTTCTAGATCCAATGAGTGGTAAACATGTAAGGCGTAAGCCCACTCCTAAGGATCCTCTGCATCCCACAAAGTCAGAATTTATAAAAGCAAAACATGTCAATATGGCATTCGTCCTCAAAGCGAATATACAAGAGGACGGCTCCAATGCCGAGACTGAGCTCAGTAAACAACTGCATGCAAGCGTTCGAACAACTAATTTGGAGACATCTCTACGATTGATTGTACAGGGTGCAAATCCTAACTATTTTCATGAAGTCAGTTGTTGTATTTGTCCAGTAAATATCCAAATTAATTTGAAAATCTCCTCAGGAAAAGAAGTCTACCCCGCTTCACGTAGCGGCGAAGTTTGGTCAGGCATCTCAGATAGAGCTTCTTATCGTGTATGGTGCCGAAATAAACGTTGTCGACGGCAACGGACACACCCCTATAGAGATCGCTAGGAATAATAATTTCAACGCCATTGCTGATAGGCTTGTGGAGGCAATGTATGAAGTGACGGATCGACTTACTGTCTTCTTAGGTGGAAAGAAAACTGATCATTCCGTAAGCAAATATCCAGATATTTTTTGTAAATATTTGCAGGTGTATTTTAAAGCCGCAGATTATTCGATCACAATATTTTATTTATGTTTTCCTTTTGTTGAATAACCACAACAAGATATTGATTTCTTTACAGTCTGGAAAGCATCTTGTTATACCTAACCAAGACAAATCTGAAATAAGCGAGCAATTAAAAATTGCCAGAGGGAAACTACAATTAGTGCCAAACAAAATGTTTGAAGAACTAGTAATGGATCTGTACGATGAAGTAGACCGACGTGAAACTGAAGCTAGTAAGATGCATACAACACATACAGGAAATAAACATTCGTAATGTAATATTTTTTATTAATAGTTTGGGCTACCAGCACCCTTAATCCCGATATTGGAGCGGTCCCATTTCTTCCTGCAAATCCCTATTTAAGTGCAACAAGAAATCAAGTAATCAACACTTTAAAAAATCCATAATTTATTAAAGATAATATTTTTAGGGTCGTCAGAAATTGGCTAGGTTTAGTCCCATAGAGTTCGCTGGTTTTTTAACAGATATCTTGATCGATGCACGGCGCCGTCAAAATATGGCCAACCTCCGACCATTTGAACCTCCAAAACATAGCAGTTTAAATAATTGTGAGTCTAATTTATCTGATGACGAACCTCTCTACGATGCCGTTGCTTCGGACGATGATTATGCCGCCTTAACACCGGTAACACAACAGGTAAAGTTTATGCGGCAAAGAGCACTTAAAAATCATAGCTTTGGTTAATCAATAAAAATAAATATTTGTTTTTTGTGATTTTAAACAAAAATTTTATATAACACCATGATTCAGTTTAGCAAATCAGAGCACTAATTTTTCGATATCATACAATTGCCATGTAAACTTGACTGATACGAATACTTTCTATAAATTCACTTTGATTGTAGTATATTAATAGTAAAGGGGTCTTTGGCCTCTTTAATCAGAATTTAATTTCGTTTTGAAATATCGTCATTTGTTATTATTCATGTCGTTTCAAAGAGTAGCAATGTTTGCGTATAGTCTTGTTTTTTTTAAACAATTTACCCAAGTATTAATGTGATGTTGACCTACGTAAAATAGAATGTGACTTATATAAACTCGCAACCTAATGCTTTACTCACACTTTTTAAAAGGAATTACCAATACTTGTAAATTTCTCCACTGCCAAATGTTAATATTTCAAATAGCGCTTTCATGTTAAAAGTTTTTACGACTTTCAATTTTGTTTATAGAAGCATTTTTTCGGTTTCCCCTTATAGGACAGTAAAGCAATTTTGTAGTTTCGTAATCGTTATCATTTAGTAAAATAACGTTTTTGTTAATCTTAGAAATATATGTTATAACAAAACGTCGTTTTAGAGTTGTGTGTAGTACAGATTCGTTCTTATAGAATTAGATTTGTAAAGCATTTTTCCATAATGAAGACGAAAAGAAAACTGTATAACAAAATAAATTTTTTAGTGTATACGATTAATAATGATTATATACAATTACTATTGCTCTTCAGAATTAGACTGTGTTTCATTTCTTTTGAGTTATTTTATAGAAAACGTACTTGTATTTTTGTATTAGGTCCTAAAGTCTAAGTTTTTATTTAATTATTTTTTCTTTAATTTACACATTTTTCTTTTATTTCGACTGTCAGATGTCTACTGCTGATGTATACCCCTGCGATGAAGTGGAAACGCTGCGTAAACAGTTAATGGAGTATATGTCTGAAATAAATGAATTAAGAGCTGTTGTCCAAGAATTATCAACCGAAAATACGGAACTTAAATCAAAAGTTACTCCTAAAAATAGTTGTGCATATAATGTGCCAATGTGAGTATTTATTGGCTACTTTTTCAATAAATCTATCCTTTACTCTACTCTGCATTGATTCTTCAAGTCACATAACAAAAAACACAACAAGTTTACAAACTTGATATGAAGAAAAAACAACTCCAAATGGCAGGGCACAACACCAACAAATTTTTAAAATTATAATTTACATTTAAAAATGAATTTTGTCTTTAGTTTATATTTAGTTATTTAAGAAACATTTTGCTTGTTTTACTTGTTAGTCGAGTTGATTCAAATGGGACAGATGCAGAAACAGAGCCAGTATTGGATGGATCCAGTAGCAGTAACCAGTCGACTGCTAAACGACCCGTTAGTATGTATGAAACTAGGTTAGGCCCGTATGGGAAAAGTCCTGAATTTCGAACAACAACAAGCATGTATCAAATGGCCGGAGAGAAGTCTGTTGAGTTTCTTCAGCCTTTTGGCGAAGAAGTTAAGCACAGAACGGATCTAGTCACCAGACGTCTTAAGGAACTTTGTGTTGCAATGCAAGACATGACAAACAAAGAGGAATACGTTCCATGCTCCGAGCGGCTTCGGATCGCTGTTGCTGAATTGATTGCTATTTTCCCTGCGGTAAAGTTGACCTGCTTTCTGTTTTGCTAGAACTTTTCCTATATAAGCCTTCATTTTTGAAATTCGTGTGTTATGTTATTTCTAAAAGTGAGTATATTTCAATTTGTTTTCAGACACTTAGGACTTCAATCTTTCCTATATGTTGTGTTTGTGAATGTGTAAATAAAATAAAGGTCGGTTATATCCGTTATTATCAAAATAACTTCAAACAAATAACAATTTTGAAAACAGTAAAGATCTCCATATGCATTTAGTAAGAATAATAAGGAATAACTATTAAATATGCAAATATCTCAATATATTTGTAAAAAGAAATTAAAAAAAGAAAATTTTTTATTGCACTAAAGAAATAACATCACCAAAGAATAGCATAAGAAGGAGGAAATCAAATATTATATTGAATGTAAAACTAAATATTTCCATTCTGTTTTCTAACTTCTTACAGCCCCAGAAATCGAAGGTGCTTAAAAGTGCAATTAAGCAATTGAATGTGTACACAACCTTAATTCAACGGGAATGTGAAAATCTTCAAAAATCTCTAATAAATGGAGACACAGACGCTGCTGACGCATTTATGAAGGAAGTTCGTGATTGTGCTTTACATATAGCAAGTGCTACAAAAACACTCGTAATGCATTTTCAATGAATTTTTCTAAAATTCTAATTAGCAATAACCATGTAATTCTGTCTACGGCAAACTCTTCTACCGTTGATTTCTCGTAAAAGACACTATTAAATATTAAATTTTTAATGAACGTTGGCCTGATATACAAAATTGTAAATACTTATTAAACCGAACAGCCATAACATCGCATTATGTGTAACCTGTATTTTTTATCAGTATAATCAAAAATTGCTGAATTTATAGTTTTTCTTTTTGACGAGTAACATCACTAGTAATTCGTTTTGTATGAGACTAATTAATTTTTTTAGTTATATGATAATAAAAAAATGCTAGAGTATTTTTCTTTCATAGTTATTTTTTCTTTTAAAATCATTCATCTCAGCCTGAACCGAAGTTCCTATCCTAAGAATTTCACAATGTGGCCTTTACGACCAGAAAGAGCTGCTTTGTATATGTAGCTTACAAAAGTGGAATCTAATTTCTAAGGCCATTTCAGTTACAATAAAAAAGGACTTGTAGAGTTTCAATAATTATGCTTTTGGTGATTTTCTGTTTAAAAATGGGGAAAAAATGAATTACTTTCCCCGGAAATTGAAGATCTTTCGCAATATCCCAAAGAGCAAAAAAGACGTAGAACTTAACGATACTTATTGCATAATGAAAACAAAAACAAATGGTCGCAGTCGAATCTTTTGTTCTGCAGCTCCCCCAGTTTTGTACAAACGAGAAACAGAAACTTTGAGCAAATAGGGAAAATTATCGTAGACAGCCAATGGAAATAATTCCGAATTTTCAAGGGGTGAAATCTGACACGGAATAAGCCGCAAATAAAGGCATGCGCGTTATTTGCTGAATTGTCGGATTTTGCCATGGGGATGTTTTATCATTTAACCATCATTTCATCGGTGAAATGAATTTTTGGTTAAAGATACCTGTTTTGCATAAAATAAAAGAAGTGTTGGCGGTTTAATTTTCGAGTACTGATTATAATCATGGGTGATGAAGGTGGCAAACCTGAAGCGGAGGGCGACAAGAAAATTGTGCATGTGTACCCTTTAGTTAAGGTATACAAGATAAGGTTTTCCCTGTGTAGTCAAAAGATGTATCTCGCTATCCTTTATTCCTGCAGCATTCGGATATGGTCGAAGAAATGCGTATTGAAGTCATGGAGTTGAGCATCACAGCTTGTGAAAAGTATGCTCAAGATTACGAGGTAATTTTTTTATAAAACTGAAGTTATTAGTAAATATCTTCTTATATACGAATACTTAGTTGAATATGGCTGTATCTATTTATATTCTAACCCATCTTTTCTACAACTTAATTCGGAATTGTAGTAACAAAATTCCTTATGTTATTTATTATTATACTTATGCATAGTTTAACGAAAAATAGATTCTTGAACTCTGGAGCTTCGACTCCCATGCAGTAAGTCTGATAGCGCGATGGTTAGGACGTTTCCTGGGGTATCGCGAAAACCCTAGTACAAATCCCAATAAAAATTAGTCTTTTAAAATTCCATCCAATTAATATCAGCTATTTCATTTATCATATTTTCAATTATTAATTTGACAGAGTGTAGCTATTCTTTTTTAAAAATCTACTTAAAAAACTTCTCAATTTCAGCTAGCCGCAAGACAGATAAAGGAGAATATGGACAAGAAATTCGGAACTTACTGGCATGTCGTTGTGGGAGAAGGATTCGGATTTGAGGTGTCCTATGAAACAAAAAATATTTTGTACCTTTTCTTTGGAGGCAATTTAGGAATTGTAGTTTGGAAGTGTTCATAATTTTAATGTTCGACACCTAAAAAAAGCAGTTAACACAGTTTTCATCAAGCAAACCGTCCAGATTCTGAACTTACACAAAAACGTAAAAGTACACTCAGGAAATAGAAGATATTAGATCAAATTGTTTAATAGCGATCCCTAAGCTCGTATTTTATATATTGATAAAATAAAAAAAAAACATCATTGAGAAGTTAAAGTAAAATTCCTAAGGCATTATTATTATAATTGAAATACTCAAAATATACAATAAAATATTTATTGATAGTATTTACATGTATTTACTTAAGTGTATTTAGGAAAAAAAAACTAAAATTATGCAAAAACATCTTCTCTGTCTGCACCCGCGGAATCCGTAGCATCCTCCAAATTCGAAAATAGCAAGAAGTGAGACGGTCTATGAATCTCGTGATAAAATTCTTTTGGATTGGCCAACTGCAACTCGTACTTCATATTGGGATCGTGTCTTACGCCCATGAAGTTATAATTCCAACTGCCTTGTGCTGGTACCATGAAAAATCCGAGGAATTTGTTAGACAGAAGCATTTGAACTCGTTCATAATGCGATGGCAAGTAGCCCTTGGGATTATTGCCCTTGTCAGTATTTTTCGAACCCCATTCAAAGCCTGACGGAGTCAATTTATAAGCCGTTAGCGAGCACGATCCAGGAGTAAAGGAGCAGGTGATTACAATCGTTTTCTCTCCATCCCAAGCTGGATTATCCTGCATTATTTTCGCGTGCGTAGTAATGTCTTGCGGTGATAGCTGAGGCAATTCATTCGGCTGGGTGTGAATCCAGCCCAAGGGCTCCATATCTTTCAAATACTGGTGGGATGGTAGTTGATTCGGTAAATTAATCGTCTGGTGAGTTCCCCATTGTGGCGGCATAACAATGCACCTTATTTCTTTCACCTGGGGATTATCAGGAGGACTAACTCCGTACAGGTAGCCAGCGATCTGTGCGCGCAGGTCGGATATTGTGACAAATTTCTTTAAAATATTTTTAGGCAAAATAAACGTATAGCCAGTCTCTTTGATATCGTCTGAACTCACATATATGTGATTAGTACGTAGATGCAAATTTGTCGCAGATATCGCGCGAACTCGCCATTCTGTTTTAGAGCTAAACGTCTGCGTCTCGTAGTTAGACGTTGTAGAAGTTATAATTTCATCTCCGTGTTTGTTTGTCGTTCTTGTTGTGGTCGCTGTAAGCTGATTCTGCTCCTTGGTTTGTTTTTCTATTTCCGCAATTTGTTGTCTTTGAGCTGAAGGGGCTGAGATCTCCATACCAAGGATAATATCTCGAATTTCGGATTGTGTTAGAGAAGCAACATTCACATTATTTTTCTTTCCGTAATCGGCTAAAATTAAATCCTTGAGTTGTACCTCAACTTTGATCCATTCTTCATCAGTTAATGTTGGCCAAATATGATGAGCTTCTGTTATCGTCGTCTTGTCGGGTTTTAGAATAATTTTCGTCCGTTCCGTGTTTACATGCAGCGCTCTAAGGATCAGAATTAGACGACTGAACGCTGTATATGACGAAATAGTTTTTAACCAGTCATCATACAAATTGAACAAAACCATCTGTGGTTCAGTTGCCTTAAGAATCAAATCACCGAACTTCTCTACTTTTAAGCAAGCTTGGAATGGCAATTGCAGCTCAGAACCCTTAATTACAATATTCGGAAAATCAAGTAAGTGAACCTCAAGAGGGTCCAACATACCTTTTCGGGTCACAATGATTTGCTTTGGCTGTTCTTCAACCGGTAGTGATCGAATTAAAGCAGCAACTTCTTCAGCAGTCTTCCACTTTGCGAGCTGACCAAGACGTTTTTGACCGGCCCATACCGAAGTATGAATGATTTTCAAGAATAATTGACCAGTACGTGGATTGAAGATAAATATAGCTCCATTTATGGGTTTCGTTGTCAAATTACCTTCGAAGGTTTTGTGTATAGTAACACGGTAGACATTCGTGTCATCAACAAACCAAATAATCTGATTTGAAAACAGTTCTCCATAGTTCTGTGACGAAAGATATGGCTCAGTCGGTTCAGAACTGTACAGTTGCAATGCCTTCCTAATTCGTTCTCGCAATACGTACAAGGCGGGGTTGGCTTTCATTATCTTTGCCATAGCCTGTTGTATCAATGGCTTGCAACCGGGGAACCAATTTCCGTAAGCTGAATGTAAATTATATGCCAAATCAATTGCTATTAGAACTCCTGTTGGAGATGGATAGATGGACATGTTATCTGTCGTGTAGTCCAGGAATTTGGCTCTTGCATAACGTTCAACATCATGCGAATCGTAATCACCCCATCTCAGTTGAACATCCAGCCAATATTTCTGTGTAGTTGTATTATCCATAGTGTCCTTTGTATCAGCTAGCAAAGATGGTCTGGAAACGTTCCATTTGTAAGCTGGAAAGAGCAATATGTCCGCGCAGGAAGAATTCATTTTATATGATTTTCGGGGATGAATAGTTTCTTTTTGTACTGTTTCAATTTCTAAAGCATCTAGCTCTTGATCAAAGACTTGACACAAATCCATCACAATGGACTCGTGAATTTTTTGCCACAAATGTGCACGAAATATTTGGATAAGTGAAATTTTCAATGTTGGAATTTTACCGTGCATAAAAATGCCAGTTAAATCCAATTGTACTTGGAAACCAACGTACACATTAGCGCGATTGATTGTTGGAGACCACCATAAGGTAAACCTTCGGTTGGGAATTTGGTTCAAACCAGAGCGCTGTGCATTGGTCAATTTTTTATATTTCATTGATTCTTCAAAACCCGAAGCCTTTTCCCAAAACAGACCTTCCCATGTTGGGAAGTATGTTCCTTTGAACAGTGTGTGTTCTAAAATGCCTTCAACACCTCCAAGTGCTTGTATCATATCAGTTCTATAATTGTTAAGGTTCCATAGTTTTCCATCATGCCGTTGGTGAGTCCACCAGAATGGATTTTGTTTAAGAACTTGATATTGTTTAAACTCAGTGCGTATACGCCATCCTTTGTCATAGGCTAACGTGTGACGATCTTTCTGGAAAAGTGTATTTATGCGCGGTATTCCACGATCCCAACTATCTTCTAAGTCTTCCAAAGTTAAACGACGGTTTTGTGCATTTGCTTCTTGTCGCTTTAATGCATATTCAGCCCAGACACGCTGAGAATCAATAAATTCGCTCTCCCATGGCTGAATGTAACGATATAAATTTGGTATAAGCTGATCCTCGTCATGCGACATACCTAGGGGAAAAACAACAAACTAATTAACGACTGGAATTACTTATTCGTTATGTAAAGATATTCTTTATCACACCAAGTTCATTCAATTTGTTTGTACAATCGAAAATCGTATATTGTACTATATTAATTTTAAAAGTATTTTTACAACTTACCAGATCTAAAATGGGTAATTCCAACGTCTGTTTGCTTTGACCATCTTAAATCACTTTGTGGAATGAGAACATGACCCATACTCAACATACCAAGGCCTCCTAACTCTTTCGGTGTGTAAAATACTACAGGCGGGAAACGGGAAGGCATTTTCGAGTTTAAGCCTATTTTTATTCGCGTTTGAATTTTGTTCTCACACTTCACCAACAAATCAAGTAATTCCTGGGTATTGACCACAGCTTCTCGGAAATAAGTCATTAAGCCGATTAAAGCTGTGTTCCACTTGTTAACAATCTACAAATTTTAGCGAATTAGAAACATCAACTGATTGACCGCTTTTAATTACCTTAGTAAATGTTGTTGATCCGGATGCCATCAAAATTTGCCGCACACGATTATGGAACCTTCCAAGAGATTCATCATCCACACGAAGGAAACATTGGGCGGTTCTCTCTTTAGTCACTTCATTCTGAAGATTCCAAACACCATCACGGTGAGTGAACTCTTCATGTTGCGTCCGACACTTATAGATTGAAATATTAGAAGTGTAATAACAAACAAATAAAAACTACTCTTACTTTAGGTAAAATCCTGCACTCAAAACCACACATATTAAACAGTAAATTGGGATTATCTTTTGAATAGACGGAGACAAAAGTGTTCTCCCACTGAATAGTAGTAACAGATCTAGGTAAACGATTCTTAATATCCCAGAAGACGGCTCGCCCTCTGCAAAAATAATTTTATATTAATACTTCCCAATAAAATAAAGGATTACCTACAAGTTAACATCGTGCTTCATAAGTCTCATTCGAGCGTCTCTGGGCCAACATTTCTTATTATTGTAACCGACGATATTTTCGTTATTAGGATCCGGATGTTCCGTCAAGTATCTTTGAATCAAATCTCTGGCTTCTTCAGCTGTGAAACGGAAGAATAGGTGTATCTTGTCTACATAGCGGCAATACAGTCGAATTGGGTGAGCAGTTTCCGTGGCAGTATCTTGGAAAGTCAAGAAGTCGTTGGGCATCTGCGGTGGACCAGCCATTTCACTAGCCCTTTGAAGGCCGAGAACAAGTAAATCTAGCACTAGGCCGTAGTACTGTGCGATGAAAGAAGAAAACTGAAGTCCTCGTATGATACCGTAGCTGTTTGTGTGATTCATATCCTTATAGTTAATTACAACGTTATTTTTCGCAGTCATATAATCGGCAATGTTGTGATCAACAATTAACCGAAGTAAACGATTTAAAAGGGTAAGATCAATTTTCTCATACAGTTTTTCGAATTTCGATTCTAATAACACATTACATTCCCCTTCCGAGACGTCCCAAACTTCTTGAAGGTTATTAATGCCTGAAATATTATATTGAGGATATAACTTTTATATATTTGTACTTATTTCAAATCTCTAAACTTATCTACAATCATCATTAATCATTCCTTTTATATTATACCCACCTCTTAAAAGAACTACATTCAAAATATCGTTTTACGTTTGTGTGGAAAACAACACAAGCGTGAGGTTTGTAACAAGGGGATTTCATGTATAAATCACTTTGCCACAAAACACACACCTGGATTGCTATTTTTTCGCGCCCAAAACTATTACATAAAAGAACGTCATCTTAAAACCTACCTTGACACCATTTATATACCAACAGTGGAGGAGGCTCTGTATCGCTTGGTTTAATCCACGGAGGAAATAGTCGCCGTTTATCAGCTTCATACCACAGATACTGATCCAAATAAGCATCTGTAATTTTCTCTAAAGGCTCGACGTCATATACAGGAATTAGATGACTATACAAGTCCATAAACTCAATCCCAACCTGTAAAAAGGGTTAAATAGGTAATTCTAAAACAAGTTGAATGTAAGACTAATACCTCTTTAAATGCCCTCTGAGTTAAAAGGTGCCGTTTTATCCTTGAAAGTGCTTCATGAGGGTTGTCGTAGGCCTGCTCAATAAGCCCAAGCTCCTCCCTCTGGCTTTGATTAAGGCGTGACTTTACACTATAGGCCTCTTTAAGACGTTCTAAGGCTAAAATCAAAAGTTTTGTGTCGTGCTTATATGAAAGCGGTGGGAATTGAATCGGTCCAAAACGTCGAGATTCCAGCCAGTGTACAGTTGTTGTGTAGATAGCAACAGCTTCTTCAGGAGAAATGTAAGGGCCATCCTTCAGGTAGTTATGCTGCCTTTCTTGCTCTGCCTTTAGATAAAGTCGCGTAAGACGTCCCAAATTCTTTTTGCATACAGTTTTATCGACTGTCGCTCCACGACGTATTCTTTCTCTGTTGTAATGAGCAGTATTAGTCCACCAATCAGCTTTCATCTTCACATATCTTAGGATCATATTTTCAATAGGAATAGGCAAACCAGGGACCTTCCATGGAATGTTTGCTTTCCAGCAACGCCATGCCTCCGATAAATGTTGTAAAATTGTACGTGCTTTATTCTGCTTTATACCTTCAGGCATCATGTCTACTATGTCGTGCATGACCGAAGCTCGCAATTCAAGATCGAAATGCGATTCAACACGCTGCTTAGTGACGGTTTTCGCAACACCTTTTGAGTGTCGACCTTCAAATTGACGAGATAGAAGATTACCAAGCCAGCGCTCAAGTAGAGGTGTTATTCCTCTCATAAAGAATAACCACACACGCCAGCCAGGCGCCCAAAATCCACAGCCGGGTCCTTTCCCAACAGGCCCCTGTAAAAATATTCTTACAAATTATTGAAAAACCACAGATACTCTTCTCTCACCGTGTTAAATCGGTAATAAATCAAATGCTTTAAATCTTTACACATCCGAATTTGCCTCATTAGTTTGTATTTATAACGATACATGCCTGTAAGTTGACCAACGTGTGCAAAAATATATTGCAGACCATCGGCTAGCTGGAACGCATCGACATTATTTAATCGATACTGAACATGTGAGTCAATGATGAGCTTAGTCAATCGAAGTATTTCACGACACAAATGAAAAGCTGAAAAAAATGACATGAAATTACAATAGTTTTTAATTATATTTAGTTACCGTTTCCGAAACGAGATTTCTTTCTTTCTTTTGTTGTTAATGTCTTTACTGGCTTCAAATTAAAATTATAATCCAAATGCAAGTAGTTCAAATTTTTACGATGAATTAGCAAATTAAGCATGTTATAGCCTTGACGGCAAACCTGCAGTCCAGCTTCCACCCAATCCAAAGTTGTGGTTTGGAAGAACTTTGTTGCTTTAAAGGATCGAAATAGATATCTGCGAAAAAAAAAATTAATTTGAAACGAATATTAAATGCATTCCTAAATTATTTACCTTTTCTTCTGTGGCTTCGGTCTTCTGTGCTTCAGAGCATTCAAGACATAATATTTTAAAAGCTTCTGATAACTAACACGCACTTTTACTGGATGACCTGGGGGACAGTGTTCTTTGTACCAGGACTTTACAAGTGGTATATCAATAGCTCTACGCGTTCTTCCAGAGCGTAAATTAAATGGTCGTGGGGCCCAGAGTAATGCGATGCCATTCGCTGTGTTATCTGTGTAAAGAGGCGTATCTTGAAGGAAGGGCTGCACTTCCTCTGACAGTGTAAAATCTTCATCGTCATCTGGTAAAGGCTCGATTATCTTTAAAATAATGTAATTCTAAATGTGCAGAATTCCAATGGTACAATGTTTACCTTTATTGCATGCCTATGTGAAATAGGATTAATAAGTGGATCAAAGTAAAACGCTGGCAAATCAGGATCTTCAGTTTTAATGTAAACCACATTAGGAGTATGATACCTAAACAATAAAAGTATAGAAATATGTCTTCACAAAGCAGCAAATTTAAATTTTTATTTCAAAAATTTTGTCGTAATCCTCAGCAGTAAATCATATTACTTCAAGGATTTACTTACACAGATTACACCATATTCTAAGTTATATAATTATAATCGCTTGGAAGTAAACTCTCTTTTGGCATTTTTTACTCTACCATATTTTAACAACCAAACAGTAAATCCCTGCTGCTGTTTAGATGATAGATATGGATTATTCGCTGACTAAAAAAGGTACTTACCAAGAAAGGTGCACAAAATGTGGCATGTTGTTATATAAATATGGAAAAGCGATCCTGTACTCTGTTCTAATCGGTTGCCTAATAATTACTTTATTAATATCGTTGAACTCGTTCCAGTCTTCATCACTAATAAGAAAAATTTAGAAATTATTAGACTTACATATGTAATTAGACTGATTACCCAACGTTGTGGTCTTTAATAAGGGGTTCAAATTTCGGCCCTCCTGGAATGGCCATATTTAGTGCTTTTGCTGTGAAAAAGCTTTTTGGGTCAAACAGGTAGAAGAAATTATCATCAACCAAATCAGTTAGCAATTGATTTGCCAAACGATATAAAGTAGCTATCTGCGGTAAAGTCAAATTCCATTTTCTGTACGTTGGACCATTAACATGACTATAATTATAAGGGAAATTTTAAACATGTCCAAAGATTTACGATAAATTTCACTTACGGTGTTCCAACAAGTGGCTTATGTTCATAGAACCATTTATAAACAGCCGCATCTTCTTCCGTGTCGAGATCAATCTGAATGGCCTCAAGAGGCTCGACATCAAGTACGTTGTCTGCATAATCTAAAGGAGGTTCTTCATCATCAAAAGGAGGGAAACGCATTCTTTTGAAATGGCGACGATCGCGCTTTTCCCTTCTCATCATAATCCACATTGTCCTATAAAATTAGCCTCATTAGTACAATCGCTTTTCTATTATAAAAAACTCAGAACATACCCCCACTGCGCAATATAAACAGGTTCGATAACCCAAGGAATTTCATTTACAAAAGTTATAGCCCCTGTGATATGATATAAAGCTTTTACATCACGTATCTGCTCCCAGGGCATTGGCATATTTTCCAGTAATTTAAGCACAGCATGTGGCATATATTTCAGAGCCCCCAGGTAAACCCTTTTATCATGCCGATATTTTCTACTCGTCATATCACCATGGTCACGTATAATTTTACGTATATGCTCCGGTGGCATGTCTTCCTTTTGAGCATCGACAAAACCAAATTTGCGTTTTTCTGCAAACCTTTTCGATTGCAGTTGCTGCCACTTTAACGCTGTAAAAATAGAAAAAAATATCACATATAATAGCAAAATAAATAACTAAATTATGTTCAACTCACATTTCTCTTGTAATTTCTCTTCATTTACTATATCGGGCTTTGGTGCTGGAATGTGACCCATTTGAGACGTCTGAATTCCTGCTTGGATACCTGGTTGCATTTGCATTTGAGATGCCATTTGTGCATGCATAGCTTGCTGAGCATGGGCAGCTGCAAAAACCTGCTGCTGCGCCATGAGTTGAGCCGCCCATGGATTGGGTGGCAGCATATATGGTGGAATAGCCATTTATCCTGTCCTGTAACACAACGCGTAGCATGAAATACAAAAAAGTTATTAGTATAGTATTGTTTCTAATTCAAATTTTGTTTTCCTCTCTTAAACAAGTTTCTCGATGTCTAAAAATCCTACTACACTAAGAAGAAATTGATTTCAACCTTATGCTATGTAACATAAAGTCACTTATTTCTGATAGTATTATTTAAATTGATGATCCCCGAGTCTGGCAGAATTAAGATCGAAAGATATAATTCATGCTAATAATTTGCAAAGGTTTAAATCACTGTTAAGGATCTATTGGTAAACTCCTACTAAAAATATAAAATAATACGCATATATAATTTAATTAATTTTCAGAGAAAGTTTAATTTGCAGAAATACTCTGTTAAGCACCTTCGGGTTCCGGCAGTATAACCTCTACAGAAATGTCGATCAACTTAAATACAGGTGGAAATTAAACATTGCGAACATTTTTCAGACTAGAAAAGTGTACATACATTTTAGAATGCCTCAAAATTCTGAAATTAAATATCCACCGAATTTTGTAGAATATTTCCTATTTACCAAGATGTATACTACCATGATTTTCATGTATCAAAAACAACGCGCATGCATTTTTTACTGCACCAGTAAGGAATAATGCTAAAACATCAGCATAAACAAAAATCGTATATTTTTATATGACTTATTTTGATAAATTAATATCCTACAGTGATTTAAAATGCACTGGTTACTAACTATTAACGTAAATACGCAGAAAATATCTAGAACTGGGTCTTAATCTAGACACATGTCGCTATGCACCTTCTCTGTAAAATACACTATAAATACAAATTTTACAGAATACCTAATTACTTTCCTACTCCTGATGGAAATTCTATTGCTATTTACAGCAATTTCTTTTCCTTAAATCGCTCACAATATTTTTCAATGCACAATATTACGTCCCGCAATACAAACCAAACTTGCCGACATTTTTGGTGATGCCAGACACATCTCCATGCGTTTATACGGTGTCCAGATAGGCTTACACGAGGTATGGAATCATTCGTATTAAAAGGCAGCAATGTGGTATAGTGCTATATTGTAGTCTTATTACATTCAATTTATTTTTAACTTATAACACATTTTTCTGTTAAATAAAAAACACTTTGTTTAAAAATTTGAGTCAAAATTGGAAAAAAGCGGGTTCAAGCAAACCCGGAAATTCAAATAAACGCTGAATAAGATTGTTCATATAAACATATGTGATGTCATATTTTTGACATGTCAGGGTGCTGACGTTGGGAGGAAAGTGTTGGAAAATTTTGCATTTAATCCGTGCTGATTAAACGCAGTTTACCATTAACATGTTTGCAAATTTAAAGAATAAAATCTTTGAGGAAGTTAAGGCTTCACCACAGAAATTGCAACAATTCGCCCAAGCTGCTCAGGTGATGATAGTTCGCACTTTTTGTTGATTGTTTACATATATCTCAAGATGTAAACTAGATTCATTAAAAGTTCTCAGATCTCATTGTAAAATTAGAAATTTTTTTAAATAATCAATGTTCTAGATGTTATAAGGTTTCCATCTGTATTTTAGGAAAATCATTATATCGGAATTTATATTCACCCATCCCCATCCCACCTTAGTCAGAATTTAAGGGAAGAATACTGCGATCAGCTGTGCTGGTATTTTGCTGCGAGGGTGTCACTGTTCGTATTCCGACAGTATCTGTGTTCAATTTATGATTAAGATTTGTTTCTATGTCCATGCATAGTGCCGGCTTCCGAATATTTAGAGTAATTTCCCTTAAGCAGACGTATTCATGTTTAGAGGGATTTCCTGCAATATAAAATATTAGCCGTTTACTATTTTTAATAGTTTGTGGGAAAGTAATACAGGTCATCATGGAAATAATGTAACTGAATTCACAAAATTAAGCTCCCAGTGGTGTTTATTAAAACAACATAAAAAATTTTATTTTCACCTTTCTATATATTCTATCATAGTGAAATTCATCAAAAAAGTGACCTTATCGTTCTTGGTAAAGCTTTTAATTTTAGGTCTAATGGGTACTAAAAACTTAATTAATTTATAAAATTCGTTAGGAGAAGTGTTCAACCAACAAAAGAATTATTCTTTGATCCTTTTCAGGCGGCTGTATCTTCTGCCTCCAGTAATACGTCCGAATCAGCTTCTGGCACCGATAACTTTTTTAGCATTACAGAAGAAGGCAAGTAGTATTGTGCGTTATTTTGTTTAATATTAATTTAAAAGCGGATTGCGAATAAATGTTTACAAATTGAAATGTAAACACATTTTTAAATATGTTGTGATCTATTCTACAGATACACCCCAAAATTCCCCCCAGAAACGTTTGACCATAAAAAATTCCAGTGATGGCATGCTACCAAATTTACCTTTAAACAATGGACCTACAGGAACTCGAGTTCGAAGACTCTCAAATTCGTCAGCAGCAAGTGATGTGTCCTTTAGATTGCCTACATATGACTCGCCTGCGGTAAGTAGTCGAAGTTATGAAATTGAGGTAATAAAAGCAATAAAGTACTTATATAAATTTCGAAAGTTTAGGTATATCATCTACAATCCGATTTGGATATTTCGGCAAGTGAAGTGGAAGATTCTGTTGGCCCAACATTCCCAAAGCTAGAACACATTAGCAAGGAGCACTTGTATGATGCGTATAAAAGAGCTTTAACCAGATATCAGAAATATCGACTGCGATATACAGATTTAGCAAAGAAATACAAGGATTTGGAGAGAGATAACGGCAAAGCCAGGGTAAGTATGCATTTTCAAGATTCATTAAATATTACGACCGAAGGAATTATATTCGACGCTGGTGCTTAATTTGTATCGATATATTCCATTAATCTAAATGAAGTTATGCTTATGAATGTATATATGATTATAAATGTAGTAATTTATTCATGTTAGATAATCTTCTGTCTTTACTGATAATTTAGTAAGCACTCGAAATTTCTTTGTTAGTAGAGAATTTATCTCCGATTTTTCATCAAGTGAGTCACGGATATTAAATTTTCTTAGGTATGTGCCAGCATTCTCCGGTTGATAATTTTTGTATATTATCAGAACAGCAATTGGTATGTTAACCATTTTCAATGACCCATATTTATTGCTTCTTGTGAAAACCTCTGCGAAACATCGTTTTGTAATTTATTGAATAGCAAAGAATATTTTATATGATCACATTTTATTTTATTGCTATTGAATTATTATTACATTATTTTATTTACAATACAACATTTTTTTCCGAATAAAATAAACATTTTAAGATTAAATTTTCTTGACAGGGAGCTATTTAAAATTTAAATATATTCTATTGTTTCGCCAAGTATTCGTCGAACAGGTATAGAGGAAGGGAAGGATTTGGAGATTTGATGAGTTGCGCCAGATCATTAGCGTATCCAGAAATTCTGCGAATGGTGACAGCTTGGTACTCGAGGAATTGCTCCTCAACAAACTGGGAAATTTCGGGATCGTAATGGTTATATCGATCAATGTGGGATACTCTTCGGTGAATGTGATGGGCTGTCCCAGCTAATTTCTTTTCGGTATCTAAAGCCATCGATAGTGCTTGCATCTCATTTAATTCTAGCGTTTTTTTCTGCGTGGTGGAAGTTTCTTCAGAATTATCAATTTTCCGATTGAAGTCTGCTCTCCCGCCTCGTTTAGTAATATGTTTAATCAGTTCAATAGCCTTATTCCATGCTTTGTCAGAGAGTTCTTGAAAGAGCTTGTTAAATCCCGGTCGATTTTTCTGATAGGATTTGAAATGGGTCCCAAGGAGGAGATAATCATACGAAGAAATCAGTTGGTCGTTCACGTATGATTGTAGGTCGTGTTCTACATGCCTGAAACCACCCATAAGAGAATTACACTCGACCGCAACTATATAAAAAAATCGAACGGATATATTTATAGAACAAATATTTTGGGAGTAAAACTATACTAACTTACCTGGCGGATCTCCAGTACATGCACCAACGATACTATTATAGCACACGTCTTTATTTTCTCCGGTTACAGCACTAAGAAGAAAAGCCATTAAGGCAGCAAAAAATTTCATTTTCATCTTCGAATTAAATTAACAAAATCCTCTCTGTAAATTCGGGGCTCCCTACGAGAAACCAACGCACTTGAAATCAATCTTGTTTATCGTATTAACTTCTCAATTCAACTGATTCAGCGATCCGCACGTTATAGAAAAGTGTACCTTTGTCTAAGCACGCACTGATAAAATCCACTAAATGATTGTTTTTCAGTATTATTCTGTGTTATCTCCAGATAGCACTGAATTGATTAATACTTTGATCAATGTATGGTATACTGAAATACACTTATGCTTTGCTGAAAATGTTCGTCAAACGATAAAATATTGTTGCCGTGCAATGATTTTCATATAGTCCTACTTCTTGCTGATAGTTTATTATTATTATTAGAAAATTGTCGGAATTTGGCTTCATACTAAATAAAGAACCTTATTTTAATTTTCGATTTTTTTCTTACAGCACGGTTTATAGCTGAATTATATGCAAAAATCATTTAAAATGTTACTATGAATAGTTGTCTCATCTAGTAACCCGAAAATTAGAATAAGGTCCAGTACTATAGAATATGCTTTTAAGTACTGCATGTATATTGCTTATTAAACGATTTTACTTTTTACATAGCAAGTGCTTGTCGAAACACAGGACAAGGCTATTCGTAGGATAAGTGAATTAAAAGAGCAATGTTCTCTTGAACAGCAAGCTAAATCACATCTAGAGGAGGCCCTCCGAATGGAAATGGATGATATGCAATGTAAAATTAAGGCTTATCAAACAAAATTGAAATTGCTCGGAGAAAATTCGGAAGTCGTAGATATTCAGAATAACGTAAAATCGAATGAAGATAATTTGATTAACTTAGATGCTGAAACTAATGAGCAATTTAACAAAGCAAGTGAAACTGACCTGCAAGAGTTACAAAATAGTCGAGTAGAAGAACTAGAAAATCAATTATCCGAAAGTTCAAATCGGGTTGGCGAATTGCGCGGGAAATTAAACGAATATGAAGCAATTATTGAAAATTTGAAAAAACGTGAAGAAGAAAATCAAATTTTACTGGCTCAGAACAAATTAATGATTCATTCTGAACTAGAAAATAAGGAAAGCGAAGTAAAAATGTTAAAGTCGAAATTAGTTGATCTCGAAAATAGATTGCAACAATCACAACAAACTGAATCAATTTTAAAAAATAAAATTGCTGAAGTTGATGAATTACAGAAAAACTTAAAAATGATTACAAATTCTAAGCAGGACCTTGAGGCGAAGATTATTTCAAGTGAACACATTGTAGGCGAATTGAAACGAGAACTTAAGGAAAAGGAAGATCAATTACAAAGTGAGAAAGCCGTTTCAGACGAGAAAATAAAAACCTTTATAGCTGATTATGATACTAAAATTAACGATTTGCAAAGACAAAATGATGAATTAAACGAAATGTTGAGACAAAGCAATAAATCGGAAATAGAACTAGCCGAAATAGATAACGAACTAAATAGAGTTAAGATGGAAAACGTAGCTTTGCGTACAAGTGCAGATCATTTAAGAAATGAAAAAGAAATGATGGTAGTTGATATGAATGGTTTGAAAACTCAACTCGAAAATAAAGAAAAATTGCTTCGAGAATGTCAAGAAAGAGAAGCAGCATTACTAAAAAGCGAATATTTTCTAAAAGAGGAATTAGAGTTAATGAAAAGCAAAGCAATAAATTGTACAGAGTGGGAATTAGAGCAACTGATGACTGCACAACAACCAAAAAGTTCCATTTCGGATTCATGCCTTAATATCTTAAAGAGAAATTTAAGTACAATCGTGAAATATCTTGATAAAGCTCTGTATGAAAACCAAGGAAATAAAGTAGAGCGTTCTAAATTGGAAAACCTTAAGTTACATTTAGATTATATTTTAGAAGAAATAGATAATATGAATCGTTTGCATAGTGAAAAAAATAAAGGACATATAAGCCGTTTGGAAAGTCTACTAACTGAGGTAGAAGCAAAATTAAAACTGGTAGAAAATGAGAATCTTCAGTTTGCTAAAAAAAATCGTTTGATTGAAGATACATACAACACTTTAACAATAAAATTACAAGAAAATGATGAGAACTATAAAAGAGAAATTGATATTCTAAATGGTATTATTAGAGAGTCCGAAGCCAAGTATAATAACCTGTACAATGAATATGAAACAACAAAGAACACCATCCAAAAACTAAACGAAATGTTGTCACAAGTTCAAGAAGAAAACTCCCAATTGTATAACGCCAAGGAAATTATAGAAAAGGAAGTTAGGGCTCTAAAGCATCAACTTGAAAAGAAAGAAAAAGAACATGTTTTCACTAGCAATTGTAAGGAGAATTTAGAAGCAGAAGTACAGATCTTGAAAGAGGAGGTAACAAGTCTCAGGAGGGAAAGCTCGAATTTAAATGAAATATCTAACAATATGCGAGGAGATCTTGATGTTCTGAATTCAGAACTGAATGAAGAGAAAGCCATGCGGAAGAAAATAAATACAGATTATGAAAATGTCGTGCAAATCAAAGATTCCCTGGAAGCAGACTTGAAAGAGCTTCAATTAAAATTCCAGGCAGTAGAGAAAGAGCATGAAAAAAGAGCCGTACTTTTAACTAATGAAATTGAAGAACTAGAGGTATCGAACAAACTCATGAAAGAAGAGCATGAAGCTCTTGAAACAGAGTTAAAATTGTCGAAACAATCTTTACAAGAATACAAAGAAGGGCTGTTAAAGGAAACTTCACATGAACACCGAGCAATAAAACACCAAGGTGAATTTTTAAGTAAGTTAGTTAAGTATGATCATGATTTTTGTCTCGCAGGTCAAGAAGTAAACGAAGAGAAGCAATGCCTAAAGGAGCCTATCAGAAATGCTACAGATTTAGAAAAAAAGCTTCAAAACTACGATGAAGTTAATATTGAAAATGAATATCTAAAAACTTTATCAAATCAACTTCAATCAGAGGTAGAAAATCTTAAAACAGACAATGTTAAATATAGCGACGAAATCAAACTACTGATGAATGAAATCAGTATGTTAAATGAACAAAAAATAAAACACCAAGAGGATAATGAACTTTTATCAAAGGAATTAAAAATTGCAAAGAGTACAATAAATAGCCTGTCTGATGCCTTGAAAGTGGAACAAGGTAAGACTAAAAGAGCAATCGAACAAAATACAAACACAAACTGCCACAATGATTTTACACAGAAAGAATTGTTACTGGTTCAAACAAAACTTGCAGAGGCTGAAAAATTATGTGGTGAAACTCGGAAGAGTTATGAACATATTTCAAATGAAAATGAATATCTTAAAGGGCAAGTATCACTATTGAGTGAGCAAACCTTAATGTTAACCAAAGAAATTGAAAGCAATAAATATATTATAAATAATGTCTCAGAAGAATTAGAACATTCACAAAAACGACTAGAACTACTTGAAGGTGTTGAAAATGAAAATCGTCAATTACAAAACACGCTAGAAGACTTAGAGGCTCAGATATCCCAGAAGAACCGCATTCAGGAAGAACAACTTTCACAAAAGAAAGATTCCGATAATCTCCGAGAAGTAAATGAGGATTTACAGAGAGAATTGGAAGATCTTAAAGAAAAAACGTCTATGCAAATATTAGATTTGAATAAGAAACTGCAGGAAGCTTCAAATAGCGCTAGGAGTTTGACTGAAAAATTACAAAATTATGAGCATTTGGAGGAAGAGTGTAGTCGACTTACAGACGATTTGAATGCCATAAGAAAAACTGCTTCAAGCCAGAACAGTTCCTCTGACTTGGATTTAATCAGACAGGAGAAAAAAGATTTGGAGAATAAATTAAATAAGATAATGCACGAAGTGCAAGACGTCTCAAATAGAAATCTCTTTTTGGAGCAAAAGTGCGAAAACTACTTAATTCTGGAGCAATCGAATGTGCGCCTAAAACTAGCTAACGAAAAATTATCCAGGCAATTGGATGAGACACTGGTAATGCAGACTTTTCTTTATTATTTTGGTTATTACAATCGTTCACTTTCCTCTCAGGTTTCCATGCAACATAACGAAGGCATTCAAGCAAATACAGAATTTGAATATTTAAGGAATATAATGTTTCAAGTAAGTGAAGAGTTCAATTGGAGAAATTAGTGAAAGTGAAGTGATTTCGTTTTTATAGTATTTAACCGGAACGGTAAATGAAAACAGCGGCACTCTAGTCAAAGTTATAGCGGCTGTGCTTAAATTTACACCTCAACAAACTCAAATCGTACTTCAAAAAGAGCAACAAAGGCATACTCTTGTAAGTGCAGTATTTTGTTTATTGATTTCCTTTGCTTTCAAAACGATGTGCAAAGTATTAATTTAAAAAGTAATCGTTTACTTCATTTTCTTGCAGCTTGGTCAAATTAATCAAATTCTATAGCAGGATCCACAATCATACACATTTTGGTAGTATGTACATAACATGCATTATAAATTAAATTGATAATATGTACATATGCAATTATATAATAAACAAGTATTAAGGGTACTGTGGACTGTGTCATAAGGATTTTGTTAATGATTAACTGCCTAGGTATATTTTTAATATGCAATTACCTAACTTCGGATATTGTAATTATAACAGTTTTAATTCTCTAAGGATATTAAGTAATATAAAAAGAAAATCTAATAAAACAAATTTACATATGAACACATACAATGTGTTTATTAAAAGAGAAATTTCATTTTTGGAGATTTGGACCCTTTAATAATTTGATATTAAAGTAATTGTGTTTATGGGAAATCCCGTACCGCGATGGCCATAAACAATTGTTGGATCGAAATAGAAATGAAGCGCTTAATATTGACACGGTAATTCTCTGGCCTGAAAATGTAGATTTCGAAATAAATTTAATTCTCCATCCAATGAGCGGGAATGTTGGATGCACATTCCTTGGCATTTAAATTATTTGGGTAAAGAGGGATATTAGTATATGACTTTCTCTTTACAGGTAATAAAAACAATTATAATTAAAAGAAATAATGTTTATTTTTTGTTCTTTTGAAAAGGCCTACAACGTATAATTTACCTGTTTAATTTGATGACTTTCTTCAGTTGTTTGTAGCAACAAAATTGCTAATTAAGGTATGATCTCTTAATTTATAATTTATACAATTTATGTACCTTCATTAAAAAAAAACAGTTAGTAGTTTATTGAAACAAAACACGATTTTCTTTATTACAAACCAAACAGATAAGCACAATGATTCTATTTTCGTTTCCAAACTTTACGGATAAGTTATGAAAAGTTACTCGGCTCGTAAAATATTTCCAAATACCTTCAATAACTCATCCAACTATACATGCTCATTATTAAATCATGCCGTTCATATATTCTTAATTACTTGAGATTTTTGGATTTACTTGTCATCCTGATCATGAAATCTAGGAGGATCATTGTAGTTATAATTCTGTGACTTCGCTCTAGTGTTGCGACGACGACCTTTCCTCTCCCATACACCAGAATCACTGGTTAAACTGCTGTAACTGCCGCACCGTTGCTTCCTATTGGTATCACTATTACTTGTTTGAGGATATTGATTTCTATTTCTATTATATCCATGTCTTTCACAGTCTGGAGTTGAGCCCCTGTCATTATACCTATAGTTATTGCTAGCAGGTCGATAACCGCTCCTGGTGGCAGAGGAACTTCTACTGTCTGGAGTAGGACATCTATATCCTCCTTTATTGTTATCCATAGTGTTACGCCAAGAATCTTTATTTTTATTATTACTAAACCTTGGCGGTCGGTTATAATTGCGATTGTTTTTATTTTGGTAATAATCGTTATTATACTGGCCTCTATTTCTGCTGCTGCTTCTTCTATTGTTGAAAGAATTATAATTCCTCTGGAAGTTATTTTTGTCTCCACCGTTTTGATGGTACTTAAGTCTCTCACTGACACTGTATAGACGAATGCTTCCCCCGTCACTATGAACACTATATCTGTCATCGTCGTACCCAGAATTACTAGGTGGTATATTATATTGTATTGTACTATTGTTGCTGCGAATTGATGGATCCCTTATAGACGCACTATTTTCTGAATAATTTTCTGTTCCCTTATCACAGAAATCATTCGAAGCCTCGTTGCCTATTTCCTCGTTCACTTGTTCACTCCACTTCTTTGTTTTACATGAATCTAAATTATCATCAATGTCTGATGCTTTCTTTTCTTTCTGGAGAGATATATCCTCAATTAAATACTTTGTATACATTCCTTCTAACATTTCCCCCAGATTTCCAAAGTTGTTGTAATAAAGGTCTAAAGTCATAAGGAGTAAAGCCCTCACAGCTGGCTTTAAATCTGGCACTTCTATAAGAATTCTACGGAGGTTGTACAGGAGTAGGTTTATTTCTTCTTTCAATGTGGTCTGCATTATGGATCCATTTAATGTAACCTGACAAAAGATCGCTTTTAGAGATTACACCAATATTATCCCAATATTTTCTTTTAAATTTTGTTTTTAGAATGAATATAAAATTACTGACCTGGGACAAAATTAGTTTTGCCAATTTAAAGTCAATGCATGGAAGTTGGCCATCTTCGTCCTTACTAACTTCTTGAGTAAGAAGGCCTAGAAGAGATTTACCCAGGATTTTAATTGGACTGCCGTCTACTAGACGCACTCTATGGTAGTACTCTCCAAGCAGTGTGATAGAATTGTAAAACCTATCTTTATTTTCTTTCCTGAATTGATCAGCATTTTGAAAATTATTCTCTAGTATTTTAAGCATCTTATATCGAACTTTCGATTCGTTCATTGCAAGCGAATCAAAGTTTCTAGATGAAAATAGAAGGGCAAATTTTAGTGATGCATCATTGTCTGCAAGTACTTTATGATTAATATACTCCATTGACTCGCTGCAACAAAAAGAGAACAAAATTAAGTAACGTATGTACTGCTAATTATTATTATTTGATATTTTCAAGCCTATTTACATATCAAGCATAGGTGTGAATTTGGCTGATAGAGTATAAGTTCAGCAGGCATTAATCTAACTGGAAATCCTATGAAATATTCCCCGAATACTTAAAAGCCAAATGCTTTATTTTTTAAAATTCCACTAAAGTACAAATCAATAGTATGGTATTTTAAATGTTTTTGATTCACTTCCTAATTACAATTTGTATTTCACGATTTTTACCTGTTAAATAACACAAAATATGACGAAATAAAATAAAAGGAAACTAATTGAGAACTAATATATAATTTACATTTTTTTAAGTAAATTAAATCGTATTTTGCCTAAATATACAAAGTGAATTTTTCCAGTTAACAAAATATTGTCATACTGAAGTGTAGGAGCACCTTAAAGCTCCATATTTGGGACTTTGGTTTTCGTCATACAGAAACGCCATTTTGCATAAAAATATCTCTTTTAGGTTTTGGAAATTCAGTAGAGAATATAGGGAATGTTTTGGAAAAATTGTACTTTGCTTTAAAGTGAAGAACAATTAGAGAAGAGTTTTTTGTAATGATGTCCCCTTACAAAGAGGCGTTTTGTCCCACGTGGGCATGGGCGGGAACTTTATGGTCGAAGCTTGTCGTGTAACAAGTAATTCAAATCGTTGTATAGTCCGGTATATCTTTTGAATTTACAACCAGATCCGGTTCTTTATATAGCCTTTTAAAAAGGGGGATGTTATTTTTGAAACTGTTCCTCATTATATTTGCGTCATTTGTTAAGAATCAAGTATGCAATTCAACTGGATCTCTTGTCAAAAAAATTTATTTTCCCGTTGGTGAGTGCATTAGCTGATTATAACCCAACCAATTGTTTTTAAAATGTTTACTTACGTTAGCATATTTTCGTCTAGCACAATATTACAAAAGTCCTGTTCAATCGACTTAATTTTTTGGTTCATAACAATGCCGTCGTCGTGAAGATCCAATTTCTTGATCATATCCACGATTTTGTCGTAGTGACATTCCATTCCGGCGAATTTTTGGAGTAGATCAGTTGCAACAAATAAATCAGAGAAAAAATAGCACCCGAGCAACCCCCTCTCGAAGTAATTTACGCTTCTTCAAAAACTCGGTCGACCGACACAACACATCAAAACACAAGTCCTCTAAATAATTTTCTATTTCTAATCAAGTATCATGCCGAGATTATTAACACGCTCGATATTTTCAGCGATTCTACGCGACTCCACACCGAAATGTGATTTGATCGGAGGTTGTTAAAACATTCTATAAAACGAACGAAAATAATCGCTAAACAAATATATAAAAACAAAATCCTTCTGGCCTCTACGTCTTCTCTCTGACTTTTTACATTTACCAACTTTCGAAATAAAAATGAAAGCTTTTGACAGCTGCTCGAAATTTCGTGCTTTATATGGCATCCTAAAACTAATTACAAAGAGTATTACCTGATTCATTTAGGAGAGCCTTATAATTATTCTTAAAATTTCAGTTAACATTTGAATTGTTAATCAAATTTTGGATAATTTGGGAAAATCGATATATGCTTTTAGGCGTATTTAACCTTAAAGAATTTCTGTTTATTTCAGTCGACTGCGAAATTCCTCCCAAAATTGTTGAAGTTTAACATTTTCAATTTAATTCCGTAGAGTGTATAATGCATATCTTTTCTCCAAATCTCCCCGAGCAATATATAGTAAAAAAACTATAGTTTAAGCATAAATGTGTTCAATCATTTTTTCTTTCGCAGAAAGAAAGCGCAAATTTCCAGCATTTAAAATTTGTTTAAGACTTTTGATTAGAGGCGCTTTACTTTTTTAAATAAATGAAATTGTAAAATATGCATACGAATAAAAAATAGAGCTTAAAATTTATCAGTATATCATATACACAGTGTAAAATTGTAAATCAGTACCGGTATAATTTTTCATTTACAGAATTTCAAAACTATGACCAGATAATCAATTTTTGATTACTTTTCAAAAACATTACAAACAGCGTGGATACAAAGTAATAATTTAATTTACAGGAAAATTTATATTGATAAATGTCCTGCTCATTGAAAAATTAATGATTAGTAAATCTGCAGTTATTCTGTAAAGGCAAAACAAAAAGATTCGATTTTGTAAAATCGGAAAGAAGTAAGTTATTTTTCTACAAGCGAATTAGATATGTTATTATTATTTGTTTTGTTTTTTTCTAAGTAATTTGCAAACGCTACAGCAATGTCCTAATGCTTGGCAAAATGAAGTTTATTGTTGCCATTCAAAAGAGAAAAAGTAATATAAGCTAAAAATTAGTGAATACGTTAAAGTCAAACAAAATGAAGTAATTCCAATAAGAATATAAGAATACTGTGACCTCCTTTCTACTAACTTTATATATATGTAATGTGATATGGAAAAAAGGGCATATACAATAATTTATACACAGCTACAGATTAAATATCGTTATACGGATAATAAAAGAAAAAATTGAATACTAAACTGTGGCACATTTTGCAGTCATTTCCAAAACAGTCTCCGGCAGTCGTGTGCATCTCATCCTTTGTATTGTTGAAATATGATTGGAAATTAATGATTATCAAGATTAACCTGTTATAAAAACAATTTGCTCTTCATAGAATGTGATCATCATCCCCACAAAAGAAGTGAACAAAGGCGACTGTAAGAAATATTCGCCTTTCTAAACGCGAAAGGTTGCTTCGCTTACTGCGGGATTAACGGTATCCAAATAATAAAAATCAAAAAAGGCTTTAAACCGAGTTCCTCAGATGAGTATCGTTCCATTTTATTGCGTCATTAATAGTTTTCCCTTCTTTAAGCAAACCCGATTAACCCTTTGCATTATTGCAGAGTTTTTCAGGTATTGAGGACGCGCGCACGACTTTTTGGCACTTTGGTAAAATCCGCTAAAATGCGCCAAACAATCAATTTGCAATAAAAATGTATAAGCGCCTGACTTTAACAATAAACTAACATGAGTTAGTTTGTGGCAATCAATAATTACAAAGTACGAAAAGTATCGAAGGTGATTCGAGGAAATTTATCTGGAGGAGCAGAGGGTTACATTATTGTCCGAAGAAAGACCAGTTTACCATTCATAATGGTCCCAGTCGTTTTATTTTACAAATTGTCTTATAATCTTCAGTGCTGTTGATTGTTGTTCTCTTTTCACTTCATTCTTTTTCGCATTCTTTTATTTTTAATTAATTCCTCTCCTTTAAGTAAAAAGCCACAACGGTAAGCATCAGCGGCGGCAGCATCGCCATCGGCACATAACGCCTGTGCAGAGTAAAGTGAAGATGTTCGAAGATAAAGAATTCGTGCTAAAGATGCCTTTTTACTCCCTTACCTCCGGCTGGCCATCTTAGACGTTTTATCAGGTTTGGTTAGTCGATCAATGTTATTTGGTGAGTGATGTTCACCTGAGCTGAACTTGAACCGAGGGCAACTGAGTGCGAAAAGTGTGCGCTTGCGGCACCGACCGAGTGTAAGAGCTTCCCATACCCAGAACAAGTGCCCATTGAGAAATTACATTTTTCCGGCTTCCAGAGTCACCTTATTTAATATCTGTTTAATTAATTGGAGCGATATATTCTTTTAAAAATGCAAAAAGTTTTAATTTATTTTATGTTAACGTTGAGCATGCAATTACTCGTACTCGGGGAACCGGTTACAGAAAATTCACTTAATACTAATTACGTTTTTGATAACAAGCTGGAAAAGGATTTGGCGAATCCTGGGGACATCACCAAACCATCAAAGCTCCGCCTGTTTCTACTGGCGGATCTTGCGAGAACATCAGACTTGGTAAGATTACAATCGAATCTGATTTACAAATCGCTAAAAAATTTCTATGGAAATACATGAACTCTAAAAATACATGTATAGCACTCCTTTAACGATGTTAACAAGTCATTCGAAGTCGCTTTTAAATCTCCCGAGAAGGCAAGAGGTTCTTAACAGTTGGACGAGCTGAAAGACATCAAAAGTAGTTCGTTGCTTCTGAGCTTTCGATAGCACCTCAAAACCGGTCGCTTTGATCGTTTGTATTTCCGCTTGTTTTTTGTTTGGGATGAAATGAAAGGTAATAGACCTTATTTTGGTTGCCACCTCGCCTACGTGAGATAGCTCTTTCCATTTGAGTTACAACGGATTATATCACCTTAAAATACAAATCGATCAAGACAAAAGTATCTTGTGATCTCTTGTTTTGTATGCACAAAATAAAATCTCACTGATCCGCATTGAGTAGATCTTATGCTTTTTAGTAACTTACAAATTCGTGCGCGTTAATTCTGAACAACAAACTCATCGCAACAACTCATCCTGTTTTTGAGTGACAGACGTTAAAATTCGATAGTCATGTGGAATTTTTTTTTAGCACATAGTATGAAAAAGCACTTTTTTTCTTTAATGAACTTAGACTGAAGGTTCACTTCTTATGGAAACCTCCGAATGATTGATTAAATCTCTTCCCTGATCATTTCAATAAACGTTTATATCCTTTGCAAAGAAATGTAAGTAAATATTATAAAATTTTATAAAATCACTGAAAATATTTCACTTTGAATACTTACCATATTCATGTTCTGAAAGATCTGAAAATATTTAATGTACCTTATATACATACAAATGAAGAATGTTTGAATTGTTATTCAAGAAATTATTCACAAAAAGGTGTAGTTGATTTTATATGTATTTAATTTAAGCTTTTTCTTAAAGTCGATGAATGATAAAAACGAAGTATAAATTAAATATTCTGCACAGATGAAATCTATTTATGTGCTTAAAGTCTTATTGTATTGCAAAGCGAATTAATACAACAAAGTACTCGGTATCCTACAACGCGGTAATGAAATTGCGGAAATCCTCGTATAATACTGTACATATATTTTTAACATATCTGTGTATATATTAAAAAATTTAAATTACGCACTAGAGTGCAGAAAACGTAAATGATGAAAAGGATTTAGAGTGTGAAAATGATATCATTCAAATAAAAAAACGTTTACGTTAAACAAATGTTAATATCTTTAATAAAACGAATTTGCTTAAATGGATTTGAAAAATAAAGTATTTGCTTTTAATAAGTTTCCGGAAAGAAAAGTTGAGAAAAAATCTCGCGGATGCTGGAATATATTTAGGTATAATTCAAATTAATGTTCTATAATAACTACGTGTTTCATACTCACATCATTAAAAGCATTGAATGCAAATTTTAACTACTTTGCAGAATTTTATATCTACAAGTTCTTTAGTTCTTATTATTAGGACCAGCATTACAAAGCAATGATTCACAATGCCTATAAACCACCTTTTAAAGCAAAACGAGCGGAAACTTCTTTTCTTAGTGATTGCTTAAAGATTTTACAACTTTTGTAAAATTCATGGCTTTTGATGACGTTCGCTCGTCGCCATTCTACTTTCTCCTTATACCGTGTTATTCTTTCATTCTCTTTGGCTTATCTAGAGTAGATTTCTCCGACATTTTTTGTAGTTTATTTCTTTCTGATTCCTATTTTCGAGATAAAATTAGTTTTAATAGGTCGAATTTTACTGTGATTGGATTTGGTGGGTTATAATCCTACTATAACAGATTTGTTGTCAATATTCAGTACATCGACATACATAAAGGCAAAGCAAAAATCCGGAATAATTAAGAGTTTTTACTTATTTTTAATTAACTCTTTATTAGTACTAGACAAGATTTGGTATAAGATGTAAAATAGTAGACAGTAATTTATCACGTTCTACATCCATGTAAGAGTTAATCCATTGTTAACGAAAATTTGTTTTTTACAGTATGTATTTAAATTTTTTAAAATTATTTTCAGAAGGCATTCATTGCATCATGTGATCATAACGTGGATTTAAAAGTAACAACTAAGAATTGCACATGTACAAATTTCTTGTGTAGATATTACAAGGTTCCTAAGAAATCGAGGTAAGAAATTACTTTTAAAAAAATTAGAATTGTTTGTATGGCCTAAAGAATTATCAGTAACTGAATCATATTAAACTAACTAAGTAAACAGCAATTATTATCGTTATTTTTAGATGTTTACTAACTACAATCATTTGTTTAAGGATACTGGATAGGAATTGCGAAGATGTGTGTTGTGGAAAAAAACTAAAAGGCAAATCATTAGAAAAACTAGTTGGAGAAAACAACACCATCACATGTGGAGAGATAAAAAAGTCTGAAAGTATGCATATCATGCCATGGACGGTAAATCTAGAGACAAGGGGCAAGAAGCCATGTCTGGGAAGTTTACTAAGCAATCATGCGATTGTAACACATTTAAATTGTGCGGAAAGGTATCAAAGTTATTCGTATTTATATTTTCCGCTTGGCTAAGTACTAAAGCTGTTTTTATAGTGGTAATAGCACTTTGATTAAAAAACCTGGAGAAAACACTTTAACTAATCTAAAAATAAAAGAAGTGTTAAGCAACAAAGGATTGCAGAACAGCGTAATTTAGTTTAAAAATTATAAAAATACCATTAGTACAATTATTATATTATTTTCTTCCAGGCAATTTTAATTTTGTCTCAACCACTCGATAATACTTATCAGCAAGGTCCCTGCATTCCTCAAAATTCTATGAGAGCTGAGTTCGACAATTGCTACGTAGGACTGGGTAATGGTTATGGTCTAAAAATGGAGACTATGAAATGTCCAAGAGACGCCAATGAAACTCTTATATGTGCGCAAATACAAAAAGGAGACAATTCAGAGGTCAAAATATAAAATAATTGGGGGTTTCAATTAATTTATAAATGTGCGATTTCAGATTACTCTTGGGGCCCCGCTATTTTGTTCCCTCGGCGGGGAGCATCAGAATAATTTCCAAATTGTTGGGACATATTTTGAAAGGAATGGTGATATTTATGTATTTAATAATTTATACCAAATAAGAAGCATAATTGCAAAGTATTTCTACAATTTAATGTGATATTTGTAATTTATTCTAAATACAGTTGATTAGAAAATTTCATTTTTATTTATTAATTGTTAATCCATAATTGCGTGTTAAAAAGTTGTTAGATTTGGAATTTTGTTTAAATAATCGTTTCTGCAAAAGAGAAATAAATTCTAAATATAGTTATGACAAAAAATTGAGCCCACTCAGAGAGTCATAAAATAAGTTATGGTAATTTGAGCCAGTCTTATACTGTTTTTGTCTCCTCATCTCTTATTATATCTTGACTTGGCTACAATGAACAACCTTGAAGCACAAACAGGAGATAATTAAGACTACAAAAATTCTAGGAAAACAAATGGTATATGGGAGATTGCTGACGCTTTCATTGTTTATAGTCTTTTAATAAAACTAAATTACTACTGTGCGCACAAGACTTTTTTAAAGTCATAACTTAGAAAACTACAAAAAAGTTACAACTTCAGAGTTGACTTTTCCCCAGACTTTGTTTTGCCATTAAAAATATCAAAATGCCGGATTTAAAATTTCCGAGAGTGTTGAGTGCCACGCGTACCGTTTTTGGTACACACTAGAATTGATTTCTACGCCACGTTATGTTTACGTCATTTATTATTCCGCGATTTAGTTTTATTTAGAGGAGAATGCATTCCTCTTTTGATGCGGGTAGATACTTTCCCTCGTTTGGAGGCTCTAGTATTATTATGATTTGAATGCCAGAGGAGGGCTCCTTTTAACTCATCAATGGTTCTGGTTATTCATTATAAGATATGCATAATCCACGGCTGTCAAGATGGTTTGGGGAATTAACGCCTTAATTTGGTTTTCCAATGCTAATGTTAATATTATCGAGCAGTAGTGCTCTCAATATCCTTTCTTCTTGCCCTATGCCTTTTCAATTCTTAAATTTAACGTTAGCTACTATAAAATCAACAGCGAGAAATAATAATATTAGTGTTCCATAGACTCTTTTTGAAAAATTTTGGATGTTTTCCTTAATGAGATTAGAATATAAACCTATTGAAAGCCCTATACCGTTCAATTGGTAGAGTTTTCAAGCATCCCAAAGCTCTTGCTTCGTTAAGTGCTGCTGGTTCGAAAGAGAAAGAAATTTCGTAAATGCATTTAGAGGTCAAATGTCAAATATCTCAGCTACGAACGCCTGAGGTGCGTACTATCATAAATCTCACAACACATTCTCAGCTATGCTGTAGTTTTTACCAACACATTCTTGAATATGGTGTAGCCCGGCGTAAGCAGCCAGTGAGCATCCGCCAGCAATTAAATTCAAATATCAAAACATTATAGGATTTAGGAGTACGAAGTATATTCAAGTATGTGTTTATACTTCGCTACAATATGTTGACTAAGGGTACCGCATATTATTGAATAAAAATAAGGCAGATTCTAAACATTTTATTTTTTTACTAACGTTACTTGCTTTCATCTGCCGAAATTCGCCAATCACAAAACGCATGAGGAAGAAAAAATAGCAAAGGATAGCAAAATATGTAAACAAGTCGCTGTCAAAAATTGAAAACAAAGCAGGCTATAAAAAGTACACATGCTACCATCATTCATACTGCGACTTGACTTAAAGCATGACATGGGAAAAGTCTAATGCAGGCGGTAGGCAAGTGACGTCGCACAGCTTGGCGTTTGCGAGTCCAGTGTGTGTTGCTTTTGTCATCTTGGACAGGCTGACCTGAGAGGCGTTCAATTGTCGCGTGGAAGCCGCTGACGATAAGAGGACGGCGTAGTGGCAATCGACAGCAGAATTTTGTTCAAAGTGCAAGGCGATAAGGCCGTGTATCAACACAACTCTTTGATTTCAGCTCGGAGCTGACAAAGGCCCATGATAGGTGAAGCTCGTTTCTGTTGCGGTCGGGATTTCAGTCACTTTCCTTTAGTTCGCCAGTGATCGTATTTCTCGCTGTGCTGCGTAAACAAATAAACATGAAGTGGACGTGTGCGATTCTGCTGCAATTGCTGGTTGTTGGAGTAGCAGGTAATGTCCGATGGGATCATTGGCCTCGTCACTCAGGGGCTTCAGGGAATCCTTGCGGAATATTGGGCGCTTAGACTTCATCCAGTGAAACCACTGTGTTAAAAATCGCGAAATTCTTCAATAGTGTAGGATCTGTGGGAGGTTTCTCAAGAGGTTTCCTTAGAATTTATCAACTGTCGATGACGGTTGATCATGTGAATTAACTCAATTAAATTGATAAGACTTGATATGGGCTTGTAATTTAGTTTCAATGTCGAACTCGACCTTTGGTACAAAGTTCTCCAATCGCGCAAGTAAACATGTTTTTTTTTTCATTCTATTTTAATTATATTTTATAGATCAGGTTATTTATTATTATAAACATTGACCTCTGGATCTCATTTAAAGTCGAGACATACTTTAAAACGAGTTTTTCTTAATAACACTTAATTTTAGAAATTGGCGTCTGTACTCTCTCATCCGAGAACGCAAAAAGCCAAAATAAAATTCACCATAATAGAGCAGTACTAGGCCGTGTCAGATTTTGCTAAGAAATCCAACGCAGATTTACGAATCTTCTGAAGATTGCACTTTTTAAAATCTATTTTAGTCTATTAATTTTTATGGGTCTATTTAATAAAAGAAGGAAGAAATTGACAAAGCGCAATAGTATTACATACTAACCAACAACACAGTCAGCTAAAGAAAAACTCGACAAAAAGCTGTTACAGATTTATTGAGAAAATTGCTTTCAGCATTCAGTTTCTTTCTGGGACTTCTGCTTCAGGTTTTTGTTTTTTAGATAGCCGGAATGAATTTGCAGGCTGATTTTTTCAACTGAACTTTCTCACTCTTTAGATGAACACCATTACAATCCTGTCTTATTTTTACCTTTGCACTTTTGCCCACTCACATGTGCAAATTAACAAAAGTCATTGAATTTTCCGAGAATAGATTAAAGCTACTTTGTAATTACAAGTGTAATGATGTTGAATTTTAAGCATCATACACAAAGGAAGAGCTTAACAAGAATCTCAAAATAATGTGATTCATTTAGAGAATCTAAACGAAAAAGAAAAATAAGATCAATCGCATTGAAATGATTCATATGGAACTTTGTACAAATCAGTTCTACTTTCGTTTTAATGGAATTTGAATAATCAACATTTTGGTGTTGAATCTTTTTTTTACTTTAGAGACCTTTTTAAAACAGCAACAACATTCTTTTCTAATAGTATTTTATTCCATTTCTCTCTCGTCTACTCAGTAAATTGATTGGAAAAGAAAAAATATTATCTGTGAATCTATAAAATGGTATACATATTATTCAGCACTACGTAATATTCTCCGAATATTTACAGAGGTTTCAACAGTCCACGGGAGTGTGTTGCGTATCGCATGTTGTGCTCCAAAAGACAATTTCCAGACATTCTAACGATGCTTTTATGAAATTACGTAATAATTTATATAATTTCCTGTTTCGAAAAATTTCCACATCCTGTTCTAATATTAACTCTGTCTCCCAAATAATTTAGCTGTAAGCTGGTAGTCAACTTCAAGATGATTTTTCTTAGATTTCTTAGTTACGGAAACGCCACAGGAAAATGATTACAGTTTATAAATTACACAACGTTTTTTATTAAATTTGAATTTTTTCAATCATAAATTATAATAACATAGTAATTATAATAACATAGTTTAATAGGAATGTTGGTCTTTGTTTGACTATTTGTATGGAGTTGTTTAAATTAAATGGAAAACTGCCGTATTTTTAATATTGATTTTATTACTAATTGAGTTCGGAAATAAAAGTTATTATTATAAACTTGAATTTGATTAAATTGTTTAACTTTATTGTACTTGCGGTAACAAAATTCATCAAAATCATTCCATTCATCAAAAAATCATTCCAAGCTTGTGAGCTTTAAAGTACACTGTCAAGAGATAACTTCGCTAGTAAATTCTAACACATTTCTTTGTTTAACGCCTTTTTGATACACTTTAGCGTCGACTAACTGTGTAAATATTTAGCATTTATTAGTTAAATTAGTTGTATTCTAAAGATCTCACGAATCGCGAAAACCTGAACTAAAAAAATTAATTCGTGCTCAGCATACCAAGATAAATAAACATTAGTTAAAATTATTTCAGGTACCATTCCACTGTACTGTGTTCAGTGTACTCACAATGAGGATAAGAGAACAATAAACCTAGAAATGTAGAAACACTCCATGAATCTGATAACCAATCACTTATCAAAGTTTACATATGTGAATAATACACTTACTAGTTCTTACACATCGTTTAAAACCTATTAACCACCATATAATTATATACAAACTCGCAACGTGTTTAAGACGATGGGCTACACATTCGAGTTTGTTTATGAAATATGATAACCAAACAGTATATTAAGTTGGAGAAGAGGTTTCATACAGCCCGTATTAATAAATTTTAATTAGATTGAATATTTTGGCATGTTTACTACAGTTTAAAAATAAATAAAGGAAGAAATGTGTTTTTTTTTATTTTAAGATCACATAAAATTTGAAGTAAGCGATTGAGTACAGACGTAATTAAACAAGTCATATCCTCTTAGCTGTAATTTCCATTGTGTTTATTGCAAAATTGCTTTAAATAGTAGAGATAATGAATTTAATTTCAAAATTATATCAATGCAAATTATTATTATATGTTGGTAATTATATAGTTTGTTTTTTTAGTTTGCTTGCAGGAGAATATAGAAGATATATTATAATTCATTTGAAAACTTGAAACTTAAGTAATTAAAAATTATTTGAATATCATCAATATTAGGATTTGAAATATCGTGATTTAGATGCATCCAATCTCAACAATTTTTCCTATTTTAAGCGTAGCTCTTCACCAATAGAAATCGAATACGCCTTTCACAAACACATTCTAAAATTTATTAAATAAACAAATATCTCCTTCGTTTAGGAAATAAGTGCCCTCATAAATGCAGCCATATGTACATAAATCACGTAAACATGGATTAATGCTATAAATCATTCATTTACAATATTACCTTCGAAAAAATACTCAATATTTTTTTAACTGTAGACACTCCAAGTAGTTTTTTTCACACAAAGATTTAGTTGCGGTCACAGATACCTCAGGAATAATGAGCGTAAACAATTCATATAATCAGAAAAAGATTATTTAATGCATTGATCCTGTTATTTAAAAAGAAATGTCTATGTTTTTTATACAGTAGAATCATATTAGTATTTCCATATCCTCTGAGGTCACGTATTGTAAGGAGCGAAAAAGAAAACTAAACCCAAAATACATAAACTAGACATATCAAGGTCCTTCTTGCATTTCGTTTTTCCGTCTTTTGAGTTTAGAAGACCAGCGGGACCTGTTTCCTAATTAAATTATCTAGACCATTCTCTTTATCACTAGTCACAGGCTGTAATCTTACCCTTACTGCAATATTAACAGAAACAATTCAAAACGTTTTTTCTTGCTAAGCACAAATTGATATATTTCTCGCTTTCAAATAAAAAATTTAAAACCTTTTATAATACTTGTAATTACGTTAAATTCCAGTTGCGGATGTTGGAAGTGATATCGATTTAGATCAGTTAAAGTCACATTTACCCGGAGACATACAAATACCAACCGTTTTGGAAAATACAACAGCAGTTATAACTACTGTAAAAACAATGTTTAAAGATAAATGTGATAAAGTACATGCCAGTGAAGAAGCTGTTAAAAAAGTCGAGGTAAGTTCGATTAATTTTGCATTAACTGCTTTGTTTTATTGTCATCGTTTGTTATCATCAGAATGGTGCCCTGGAGTTAAGTGAGTGTCTTCAAGGTATTATAAACGTAACAGCCATTCAACAAGAAATAGAAATCGCTAAACCGCAGGGAGAATTGGACACTGTATTTCATAAGTAAGAGCTCAGTTTTTTTCTCTTTATTTAAAAATAACGAATTACCATTTTAGATATTGTGGAAAACGACCAGAAATAATGAAATGCGTTGATGACTTTAACGAAAAAATTAAGGTATGCCTTGATGCAGAAGAACGCAAAAGTGATGATGAAATAATGAAAAAGGTCAATAAACTGCTCGATTTCGTATGCTACAAAGGGGGTGACCAAATCGCGTGTAAGTACTTTTGATTGATTTGTAAATATTTTTAAGTAAATTTACATACTTTATAGTATTCTTCGCGGAAAGGGGTCCTGAATGCCTTCAGGAAAAAGCAGACGAAATACAACAATGCTTGAACGTTACGTTCAGCCCTTACATACCTAAAGATGGTTTTGACACGCAGGATGGGAAAGTAAAAATTCCCAAGTTAGTCATAGGACCAAAACAACACGAGTAAGTTGTGCAACGATTTAAGTTCTCAATTAAAATTAAGATGAAAATTGAAGATATCAGCTTAAAATTGGATGAAGTCCTGAAGGTTACGACGAACACGGTCGGCCGAGGGTTATTATTTATAATATTTCATTTCATTGCATTTTGTTTCTGTTTTTTTTTTTGGTTATTGTGGTCTTCGCATTACTTTCGTCATTTCGTTTAGTGATTACATTTTTATAAACATAAACGGGATAAAATTCCATGGTTTTTAAATGTTCAGATAACTTATACCATAAAAAGAATATGTTTACGCTTCTTATGAGTTGCGATAACATCCCATGTTTTTATTATCATTATCATTATTTTGTTTGTTGTTACGGGGAGTATATGCACTTATGTACGTTAACTTTTCTCAAGCTAAGTGAATTATACCGTTAGATCGTGAGGAATAAAATTCTGTATATACCCCTAAATCTCGTTACCCAAATTTGGAGCTACAATCAAACTTGTCAAAGTTAGGAAAAAATCCGTTATTTAACATAATTTTAAGAATAGAAATGCATGGCGTTAATATTTCTTTTTACGCGAATTCTGTTTACACGTATTTTTCGGAAACATATTTATCACGTAAAAAGAGGTCTAGGTGAATATAATTTAATTAAAATATAGAAAAAAATAATTCCTGGTGCCTACTTGTGGTATTTTTTGGGTAGTAAAGCGATCGCGTTTTGTAAATCAAAATTGCAACAAATTACAATATTAAAATTTTTTTAGGGACTTGGAGAAGTTAAAAGTTTGCATAGTAGCAGCTTTGGAAAAGTGTGAGGATATAACTCCGGCGAATATAATAGAATCCATGTTTAAGTTCATTCAAGTCGAGGGCAGTAAAGAAGAAGAGGTGCTGTATATTTTATTTTTCTGTTATGATTGATTTTTATCCTTGTGTATCTTTTCCAGGTATCAGGCTCTGTATTATCGGTGCCACCGTTGCATGTCAATATCCTACTTCTATGTTTACTCGGTTCTATTTCACATAGATTGTTCCCTAGGCGAAATCTAATTTAAGGACTGAACTGTTATAATACTTTGTATATTAGAAATACAATCTAAAGATTTTGCCTGTGATTTATACAAAATTACCAGATTTTTATATGTAGTTGTGTACGCAACGTTGCGTTCAGTTTTCTACTCAAAAATAGTCATCCATGAACAATCGACTTTATATAGCTACTGCGTTAAGAAATTTAATTTATATTCCTTAAATAAAATTTATATTCATTTAAGGATACGCTTCCCACAATGCTGGTGGGAATATGCCTTTGTGAAGTAGAAGTAAAAGTCTTAAATTCTTCCTACAAACTGATTGCACAGTGGTACATATATTAATTTTGATAACCAATTCCGTTTTAAGTTATCTTTAAGGACAAGCGATGTATAAGGTTATATTGTATTCCTTATATTCCTAGTCACGTTTTATAAACAAAAATCTAATGATTGTAAAAAACTTAGACAATTTCTTAGGGGATGTAAAAGTGGGTTTGATTAAAGTTTATGGAAAGTGGAAATACATGTGGTTTTGCTTTATAATATTCTTTGAAAGAGTTATTTGTTTATTGACCAAATTAAGACTTTGAACGATAACGCTTTAAACGATAAACGCTTTAAAGTATTCCACTAGTTGAGGTAGCTACGTGACAAAGGGAGGATTTATCATTTTTGCTGCGCCAATTTTAAAAGAAATTATATCTACCAGGGGATCCTCTGTGTAATTGCACAGAAATGAACGGAAAAGGATGAAGAATCTCATTATTGTTACTTTATTTTAATTTTTCTCTTTTCAGAGTTACCAATTTATTCGACAAGACAGGAAGCGCATTGTAATTATATATATATAGCGCTTAAGTCTAGTAACAACATTTCATTTATTAGGTGCATATAGTCATTTTGTGGGGGTAAGAATGACTTTTGGGAAAATTGCAAGAAAATCAGATGAAGTGAATGTGGCACCAAAAATGACCTCAATTATATTGTTGGATATACAGTCGAAACCGATTATAACGATGTCGCTTAGTAAGACGTATGGGATATGACGACGAAATCTAGAAGTACCGGCTACTACCCATGCCATTTCTTCTTCAGTAACATGTCTCGAATCGAAATTCGAAAGGAAATTCAAGAAGAAAAGTTGATTACTTGTAAAATTACCCGAGTTACAATTACTTCTATCCTCAAAATTCGAGGCTGGCGCGCTAGTCGATAATAAACCACAGTCGCAGGGTGAAACATATGACAGACCACTTTCATAACACCGGCAGATATTTTTCTTATATGTGTACTTTGAAAATAAATTGCGTCATTATTGATTACTTGGTTATTAGAAAAGAATTCTATGTCCTACTTTACAATTCTATCGAAATCAAATTGTAAAGCTCGTTTTTTCCTTGAACAAATCATAGAAAAGTGGTTTAACTTTGAGATTTCATATTAGCTACTTTTGTTTTAGTTATCGAAGTAATTTTATGATCCCTGTTTAGAGTTGTGATGAAACCTAGAAATCGAGGTTTTTTTAATTAGACCTAAAAGTGAAATTGTTCAATCCTGTAAATGGCTTTTGAAAGATTATGTTTTTCAAAGCTTGATAATTTCCAAAAACTTCCCTCCATGTTATTTACTAAACACAAAATACTTTTATTCTTTATTTTTAATAAACAATTTATTAAGAATTTCTAATGCTCTATATCGGGGCTCCATATTTAACAACCTTTATTTTTTTTCTCGATTCGCTTTTGGCGTTCCATGAGTCGTCTTTCCCGTTCATATTCTTTCATGCGGAGAACGTAGCTAAAAATAAATAAATAAGTAAAAGTTTTATCAAAACAACCTAACTCAGTACTCTTCGTATTCGCAGTGCAAGTATTCATGCCTCTCGTGATGGCATTTATACAAAAATGGGAAAACATCGGCTCTACATGCTCTGTATTTCAAGAGTTTGTCGGCACAGTAATCCCGGTCCTTCAAAGGAAGCTTGGCCGATTCCATTTCTTCCTTAGAAACCGTGCATACTGCAAAGAAATTTACAATTAATTCAGGTTGAATAAATTCAATTTGTGACTTAAATTTATATAAAGTGCCTCCGTTTACGCAGGAAGTTAGGAAGACTTCACCCATTGTGTAAACACTCCTGTCTTAACCTTACATATTATATAATAAACATTTCCATGAAAACATTTCGTCTGAAGCAGCGCTCTTCCTTGGAACATTGAACTTTTTCAATATATGTACAAACCTCTCTCCTTTCGTCCTCTGGGGAAACCATATCTAGGATCAAAGGATGGTTCTTTGAGAGGATCCGGTGTAACTTCTGGGTTAGCGTATAAGGCATAAGCGTTGCCCATGGTACAAGCTGGATATAAAACACCAGACGTAAGACGGCAGTGGCACAAATCGAATTCCCAACTCGTGGGGAGCACTTTTATTTTGATGCTTAGAAGTACCAAATCTTGGGGGAAGACAAGGTACCCGAAAAATGTCAATCTGACTTTCTTGACAGCTGCCTTCCCCGGAGTCAAGTTCGCAGATCGATGCGTGCGTTCAATCCAAAATGGAATTTCGCCGCATGTGGAGTAAGCTGTCTTCTGCTCTAGGACATGGAGTAGTGTTTGATTTCAAACGGAAAAAATAGAGAATTCTAGCAAAGTAAAATAAATTAGAGAGAAATGTAAGACGTAATCACTTCTGTTAATTAAAATTAATAAATAAATAAAAATAAAATTTAGATCGTTAATTTCAGTTCTTATTTCATTAGCAATTTTACATTTTCGCTTGAAAAAAATTATTTGCCTCTTTTTTGCAAAGATTAAAGTAATCTGAAAAAGGAATTTTCAAATTCAATTAATTGTAATATTGTATTTTATTATATTTTATATGCTGGACTATAATTATATACAACACACTTAAATATGTCGTGGCTGTACTTTTTAATGCTTTTAATACTTGTTAATGGTTTTATTGCTACAGTTATGAATCATTCTACGATATTTTAGTAAACTAGTGTAATGATAAGCTAAAAGATAGATACGGGCTTTTATAGAAATATAAAGCTCTGCATGATTGCTTAAAATAGAGGGTACCGAATTTTCCAATAAAAATATTTATTCAAGATGTTACAAACGGAAGATATTTTCAAAAATTCTGAAGTATGGAAATTTTAAGATTTTGCACTGTCTTACCTATTTTTGTATTAAAACGTCTAGCATTTCAAAAAAGGAATTTGTATCAACTTTTAAAAATCAGTTTATATCCTCTTAAAGGTAATGTAGTGTCTTTTTTTCCATGAATAAAAATAATTAATGATCTAAACACAGAGCATTGTTTTACTGATTTTAAAATATGTACAATATAGCAAAATCATCAATTTATTAAAAATAAGTTCTTTATCAATCAACACCACTAATAATTTGCCATTTTGGTTTAAGATTTCAAAGGAATTGAATTTCTTTTAGTTTGGATTTTCTGGAAAAATGAACTTTCAAGAATTTCAAGAAGGATATTATAATTTAGGGATGAAATCTTTGCGCAAACTTTGGTATAGACATATCATTTTCCAACTTATGCAGGTAATAAAAAATACTTATCAACCAATCAACTTGAAATTTAAACACATTAATACACACTGTTTATCTGCTCGAATCGTAGTTATATTGTTAAAAATTTCATATTTTAAAAAATGAGGAAAAAATTTCAGTTTGATTTCAAATTTTAAATATTTTTTGCTTCACTGCGATAGAGAACAAATCTACGTTATTATTTTTCAGATATTCAATTTTAAGCTCGAAAATTGACTGCAAAACAACATAACTACCTTCCAAAAGTTATTTTAACAACGATTTGAACCAAATTAAAGGGGTAGAAAAACTATTATTGTTGCTCACAGATTTGAATGAAAAAAATAATTTGTAATCATTTCCTATTTCTTTTAAATACAATGTCTAAAAGCTCAAACCAGAATATTCCTTGCCTTATATTACGCAGAATTGTGGCTTTGTATTAGACTAGAAAACTATTTTTATTTATTTTAAAACGCCGTAGTGAATTAAACTAAAAAACATAGCAAACAATGAAATAAAATTTCAGTAATGTGTGTAGCTACCCAAATTAAAAGTTTTTATTTTATGAGAAAATTACAAACATACGTACACGACCAAGAAAGAGAGCTTCCCTGTTTTCGAATTCGATTATTTAATTTTTACTACCTTTTGCAATATATTGAATTATTTTTTAGTTAAGTATTAAAAGGAAAATTCACTATTCAAAAGGATATTTTGTACTTTTAATTTCTATCACATCAGTATCGATAAATGATAGTTTTGATAAGGATTAGTTATGGATTTTTTATAAAAGAAAAATATTTCGTTATTAAACCTTCCTAGTCATATTTCAATGTAATTAATCAGACGCAGGCTATTGTAAGACAAAATGACCTGGTCCAGTCTTTAAAACCTGTTAAAAATATCTAAACTAAAAGGATTCACACAACAAAATTTATTGAGGGTCTTTATAAAAAACCAAATTTGATTTGTTTGTGCATTCACGCACAGTTTATTTCATAAAAATAGAAGGTAATTCAATTCTTTAACTGATACATTCCTTGATTAAATATTGCGCAAAAACCTAAGAAAAAACTTTTTGGACTGACGCTCTGTTTGTTCTTGTACTGTCTTAAATGTATCTAGAAAATTACGAAATATTGTAAATATTTTTTTATTTATTATTATTTCCCTATTCCTAATTCCTCCTATTTTTCCTATCCTCCGTGTAAAAACAGCATTGGGTGTATATTAATGTTTAAGTTATAAATCTAAAATAAATAAAACGAATCTTAATTTTTTTATAGGAAGTTAGTCCTTCCTGTAATGCGGCATTTATTAAAGACCCTAAGTAACGTGTTATAAAAGGCTTACCTTCATATGGAACATTTAGTTTTTTTTTCAGATTACTCAATAAAATTTATAGATGATACTTGCATTATACGTTATTTTATGATGAAGTGAATAATGAATGTGGGTTATAGCCCATACGATATAGCAACATAACGATTATTCGTTATTATGCAGTCGGTTTTTTCTTACACTCTTTTTTCATTTTCTTAAATTGTATTTTAATATTTCATTTCTTTTTACTTAGTACCTCAGTAAAATATATTATATAGGTAAGAATAAAAGTGAATGTGAAATAATAGAAAAAAAGAAACAACTCTATTTCCATCCATTGCCAATATAAGTATATGTTTCATTGTCATTATCAGAATTCGTATCTTCTGAACACTTCACTTCAATTTTTACCGATATTTCCTCTAGTTGGTCTAGTAAGATACCACTAGCTTCTAATTTTTGAGCTGGTACAGAGAGCGTAGTTCTTGTGGTTTTATATCTCAATTTGCTAAAATGAATCGCTATGCGTTTATTGAACACGTCGGTTCTGGTTCGTTTGGGTAGGTTTTTATATTACATAGTTAATAATATTTGTAAGAATGTATATATTCTCAATATGATTCTGCCACATGTTTTGCAGACCTTTAGTATCGATGGTGAATTCTTTTAATTTTTATATACAGTAATTGCTACTCTGTGTAAACGTTGGTGCCGATGCCGCCTTTATCTCCCAAAGTGAATTCAAAAGCAAGTCAGGGAGAACATAACTATGATAAATAATTTCAAAATAACAGAATTATTAATAAATTTAATGTGATTCGAATTATATATTTCAAAATTATATCTTGTCACATTTTTTCATGTATTTTTTTGTTTTTATTTATCTCTTAAGGAAAGTTTCTTTATATAAATCCAAAAGAGGACTAGTTTGCATAAAGGAATTACAGGAACCAAAGAACTCTGAAGATCGAAAACTGGTAAAATTTCGTGCTCATTGTTTCTCTTGCAAAAGTTAATATTTTAAATATTTTACTTCTAGATAAAGGGAGAAATACACATTATGTCGCAAGTGAAACATCCAAACATAATTAAGTTCATTGAAGTTTTTGAAATTAATAAAAAAATTAACTTAGTAATGGAATACGCCACCAATGGAACTTTACGTAACTTGATGAATCATCAAAGGGGAAGATTACATAAAAAGGTTTTAACAGCAAAAATCACTTAACATTTTATTTTGTTAAAGTACTATTTCAGAATATAATCGACATTACTTGTGATATTTTGATGGGATTAGAATACCTCCACATTCGACATGTGATTCACCGTGACCTTAAACCAGAAAATGTTTTAATTGGGGCAAATGGAAGGAATAAAATTGCGGATTTTGGAATTTCAGCAGTTTATACCAAGTATATAATACAGTAATCCATTCTAACTTCACAATTTACATTATTGAATTTACGACAGGTACGGTACGGTAAAAGGTCTTATGGGAACACCATTGTACTTAGCACCAGAAGTGATTAAAGGGTACAACTGGGATTTCAAATCAGATGTATGGTCTTTAGGCTGTATGCTTTATGAACTCTGTTCAGGAGTGCACCCATATCCAACCGAAACGGTACGTTATATATTTTATATTTATGAAGAAATTCTATCCAGTTAAGTTGCACATCACACGATTTAATTTAATATTTCCTTCAATCATAAATTTTAAAACATTGTTGGAAAAAAATTAAAAACTGAATGTATAAAAACATGTGCCGGTATTTAATTTTAAAGATTTTGCATTTTTTATTTTTTATTTAACCTACTACATTCAACATTTTTCAATAAAGATTTAATTTTTTTTCAAACTAATGACGTATGTTTTGAAAATAGTAAATAGTTTCCACTTTATACCAATTTGAAAATCCATGAGCTGAATATATATTTCTCAATTGGCTACACAAGGTGCACAAAAAGGATCAAACATGTGTTTTGTGTAATATTGCTCACTGGAGAAATCTCTCTGTTATCCAGTATATATTTTATTTTTTTTCTTCAGGATTTTCGCAGAATTCATTCTAAAGGAATCAAAACATACATTCGCTGTAATTTTAGTCGTGTACCAGAATTAGAAAACTTATGTGGGCATATGCTTACGTTCAATCCTGAGGAGAGAGCATCAATACCTCAAATAATAAAAGATCCTGCGATAATTTTAACATGTTACAATCTATACTTTAATTATGAATAAGTGTAATTGTCTAATTTTGTGCCATTTAATATCGTGCTGTAATTAGATTTTTAATTATTTTATATTTTTTTAAATCTGTGTTTTTCTGTTACGTTTTATTGTATAATTGAATAAGTAGACTACTAGTTATTGTTAATAATCACGACTTCTTTATATTTAATTTCAATAAAATTGATTTATACTGACTTTTATTAAATATTGCGACGTGCACAAAATATACCTTTTCATAAATCAAAATTCGTAATATTCTTTTTATAACATTTGATAATACATTCGTTTGTGATAAAGCTACAGCTTTAATCTTCAAGTGATCTGAAACTTACATGTAAGACATTAATTACATTCCAATTAATCACCCTTCATAATGCATAACCAAATATTAAACATAATTTACCAGCTAGATATATTTTCTCCATGTTTCCATGAATTTCTAACGTAGTACAGTACATGTAATTGAAAAAGAGGCAAGTATTTTATTGAAAATATTTTAAAATGTCTTTTTTATACAAGAAGCCGATATATATAGAAAAAAGACAAACTAAAGAAGATTGTTATGCTTAATTATGAGACTGTAATTTTTACGATTGATTATTCGTTCTGATGTCAAATAAAAATGAACTGCTCGATTTTCTATAGCATCACTTTAGAAAACACGGAAAGAAAGCCTTTAGGCCAAAATTATGCTTGCTATTTCAGGCAAAATGAAATTTGCGTATTGGTGAAATCGATAGTAAAACTATGGCCCATCCAAAGTATAAATAATTTGAAATATAATTGACTTCGACTCGTAATATATCAAAATTATAAAGAAAATGCAGTAATGCAATTTATTTGTTATATATTAGAATAGACTCAAGTTTTCGAAAACAGTCTTCATGCTTCGAAAAGTAAGCCTATACGCACGCACGGCTCTTTTCATTCAACTGGACTATTTAAGGAAAAATGTTGGGCTTTGCAGCAGATTATCACCGTCTTTTGCATACTTTTTTAATAGCGTAAATTCAAATTTATTCCTGCCAAATTTTTCTTTCAGTTTTTTGGACTCCAAAGCGAGTCCCGAAAACGCAACGAACAGTCGAGCAGCCCGCCCCGTACTTAGGCCGAGCGGTGCGAAGGAGGGTGGGAAACAAGGGAAAATTTGGTGTAGAAATCGTTTTGCTCTTTTGTAAATGCATGAGAATGAAATACAGGCAAGATAAACACACACAACGCTGGGACGCGCATCATGAATTCGCCGAATTCGGGAGCTTACGTCAGCTGTAGAAGCCTCCCATCGGGAAGATTTAAGTCCAGAATTTACCGATATCCGACGGTTCAATCATCAATCAAAGAATCACGGTAATTTCACAAAACGGAAGTGATGCCCCAATTGGCCTAGCAGAGTCGTGTGTCGCAACAGCGGATGTGTGAGTGAGTGCACCAACTTCAGAAAGTAAAAATACAACCCATACAAAGCCGAGCGCGCCCGAAGTTGTCAAGCTGTTGAGAAAAGCGAGAGTTCACAGTTTCTTCGTACGTTTACGAGCTGTAGATGTCGCCGGCCTTAAAACCGTTCCAGCAAATTGAAGGAATCGTCTGTGGTGGCAGAGATAATTGTCCGCTATAAGTAAACTACCATTTCCCAGCTTTCCGTGATAAAAATTCCAAAGAGTTCAGATCCCGATGCAACAATGCGAAGAGACGTCAGCGAGTGAACTGTGCACTTCTCACAGAATTCATTAACTTGTCAAGTGGAGTGATTTGCACAGCGATTTTCGCGGAGTTTGTATTAAATGAAATGTCCTGAATAAAAGCGCAAATGTAATCTGGGCTGCAATTTAAATAAAGTGTGGTGTTTTAGCTCCGATTCCGCCGCGCTGAGGGACCGAAACTTGTGTTTTTGCCCAGACCTAATTGTGCCCAGAAAATTGACAGCTTCCATTTTATCTTTTTGATGATGGTGACTTCTTGAAAATTGTTCTGCGGTTATTGTTAATTGTTTGCTATGGAATCGAGTGGCCAGGAGGCGCCAAATGAGGTCCCTTGCCTCAAGGATGATGAAAAGCGGTTGATAGAAGAAGATACGATTGAGGCCCCTATTGCTGCTGAGGTTGAAGCCCCTGTTGAGGGCTCCCCCTCCCGGAAAAGGCCTCCGTCCGTGACTGAAGAAGAAGACAAAACGAAGAGGATAAAGCTGGAGGAGCCCGATGTTATACCACTGAGTGAATCTCCTGATGCCAGTAACGAGGAAGAAGCAAGTGGGGAACAGTATACAAAAGCAGATAGCTTGCTAGAACCTAACCAAGAGTCAGAAGAGGTTCCCGAAAGAGCTAATTCTCCTGTTGAGGATGTCGCAGATCAGGCTAATGAAGTCAACCACGGAGAGCCATCTAGTTCTAATGAAAAGCCCACTGAAGTGGTTCAAGCTCTTATACATGAAAAACTAAGTAATATGGAGGAAATAAGCGTAAAGCCTGTTTCAAAATCGGAATCCCTACCCAACAAGAAAAAAGACGGTGACAGTGAAGTCTCTGTGGAAATTAAAAAGAAAGCCGCGGAAACGGAAGACGGCAAAAGAATTACAAACTTGAGGAAAAACATTCGCGAAGTAATGGATGAAAATCAGTTGGACGCGACAACGTTGGCTGCTCAACGGCAAGAATCCGAGAGACTTGCGAGGGTTCAAGAACAACAGAAAATTATTAGAGAACTTCAACGCCAAATGGCTGCAGAACGCCACAACAACAGAACTCAGAACCGTGTGCTGTCCCTCCTCCAAGGACAAACGTCTCTCCTGAAAAGTTCAACGAGCAGCGAACGGAGCTCGGCGCCAAGATCTTCTACCACAGATATGTATGTAGTTAAGGGTGTAGCTTCTGAGGTTACTTTCAAAGGAAGTAACTTTGTCGATCTGGAGAAGATAAATAGCGGTAATCTGACTCCATCGGTGAGTATAGCACCCGTTCGGAGGGCTAAGAGCGTTGACGAAGACGTAAGCGGTGAGGAGGACAAAAAGGAAGTTGTTACCATTGTGGATAGCTCTTCGGAGGATGACTGCATAGTGCTATCGGATGACGACGAAGATATAGAAGAGGAAGTCGAGGATGATCCTAACAATAGTGGATTACATGTAAATGATGCCTATAACATTCCAGATGAACAAGGTCGTGTGGTAATAAATATAGGTCACCCCGAAGGAGAGCCTGACATATTCGTCGCGCCCCAAATAGCTCGAATCATGAAGCCTCACCAGATAGGAGGTGTACGATTTCTTTTTGACAATATTATTGAATCTACTGAACGCTTTAGCAATTCCTCTGGATTTGGCTGTATTCTAGCTCATTCGATGGGACTCGGTAAGACTTTACAGGTTGTTTGTTTCTGTGATATATTTTTGCGGCATACAAATTCCAAATCTGTTCTTTGCATCATGCCAATTAATACGCTACAAAATTGGGTGTCCGAATTCAACTTGTGGCTACCGGAGGATCCTGAAAAGAGCCCTCACAGAGCTCATGGCGAGGTTCGACCAAGACAATTTAAAGTCTTTGTTCTAAATGATCAGTACAAAACATTGAGCGCTCGCTCAAAGGTCATTCTCGAATGGGCGAAAGAAGGAGGTGTGCTTTTAATTGGCTATGAACTATATAGACTTTTGGCACTAAAATTAGTTAATAAAAAGAAGAAGGGAAAGAAAGCACTACCTGAAAAGGAAGGTAAAGCCGAGACTGAAGCGCACAAGAAACTAATGGAAGACATCCATGCAGCTCTAGTTCGACCTGGCCCCGATTTAGTAATTTGTGATGAGGGCCATCGAATTAAAAATTCCCATGCTAGCATTTCGGTTGCTTTAAAGCAAATACGATCCAAGCGACGTATAGTTCTAACTGGCTATCCTCTCCAAAATAATCTACTGGAATACTGGTGTATGGTAGATTTTGTGAGACCAAATTATTTAGGCACAAGGACTGAATTCTCTAATATGTTTGAGAGACCGATTCAGAACGGGCAATGCATCGACTCGACTCCGCAAGATATAAAGCTTATGAGGTATCGAGCTCATGTGCTCCACTCACTTCTGGTAGGGTTCGTACAACGCCGTTCTCATGTTGTATTGCAGAATTCCCTGCCGCAAAAGGAGGAGTACGTGATTCTAGTCAGAATGACTGCGTTCCAAAGGAAGCTGTACGACGTTTTCATGAATGAAGTTGTACGAATTAAAGCTGTCCCTAATCCATTGAAGGCGTTTGCCGTTTGTTGCAAAATATGGAATCACCCAGATGTATTATACAATTTCCTCAAAAAACGTGAAGCAGACTTAGATTTGGAACTAGAGGAACCAGAACCTGAAACAGGCTCAAATACTCAAGCAAACACCAAAGGAAAGAAGAAAGCTGCTCCGAAAAATGGAAAAGAAGTGAATAAAGATGGAAAAAAGATCCCGGCTGTAGAGGTTTCACCTAATAGAAGTAAGCAAGCTACAGAAACTGAAGCAAATGCAACACCGAAAAAAACACAACCACCTGATACACTTAAAAAAGAAGAACTTCCAAAAATCTCAGAACTGCAGCCTCCACAGCCCCAGTCCCAATTTGCTAGCAATGCATACGATGGAAATTATTCTCAATACAATTCTTTTAACTGCGAAGGGTATTACGGCCAATATAATAGTATATATCCGCACGATTCGTATTCTAACCAGTCTTTTGATTCACCTTTTATGGGTCAAAACCAGAGTAATTATTGGCAAGGCAGTCAAAGTTACTTTGATTACAACACTGGTCAAGATCCCTATGCAGTTGATCCTAGTTACACAGGTATGATTCCAAAGGCGACGGAATCATTTGATCACCCGAAACTTCCGTCCGAAGAGAAAAATTCGTCAGAAATCGTCGATCTAGATACCAAAGAGATAAAGACGGTTGAAACTAGTATCAGTGCATTAGACTTACAAGACTTGAAAATAACTTCTACGCCTAAGAAATCGGAACCAGTCGATGAACCATCTTTACCAGGTGTAGAGAAGGAAATAATTAAAGTCAAAGAGGATGGTATACCCTATGAATGGGCAGTAGAACTTATGAAAGGCTACGTTCCAGACCTGCTAGAGAACTCGCCAAAAATGGTTATCTTTTTCCGGCTTTTGGAAGAAAGTCTGAAATTGGGGGACAGAATATTAGTGTTCAGCCAGAGCCTTTTAACATTAAATTTAATCGAAAGGTTTTTACAAAACAGCAATGTTCCTGGATTCGACTACAAGTGGGCGAAAAATTCCACATATTTTCGTAAGCAAAAAATAATCAGTTATTTTGAAGTAATTGTAAGAATTCATTATAGGTTTGGATGGTTCTACTACGGCCATTGAAAGGGAAAAATTGGTGAATGAATTTAACACAAATCCACAGATCCATTTATTTCTTGTTTCGACGAGAGCTGGATCGCTGGGAATAAATTTAGTTGGCGCCAATAGAGTCATTGTTTTTGATGCAAGTTGGAATCCTTGTCATGATACACAAGCAGTATGTCGAGTTTACAGGTAATAGATAAAGTTATGATTACAACTCACTTAAACAATAGAATTATTTAGTTGGGTTAATTAAATAATTCGAATAAACTGTTAAAATTTTCAAATTCAAAGAAATCATCAAATTTCGTAAGCATTTATATCGTAAAAATTACTTTCCTAATATTCACTTCAGTTTTCATGATTCAGCAATATGTTTCCGATTGGATATGTTGCATGTTTTAAGTGAGCATTTTCATTGTTATTAAATGAAGCCTTATCCATTATAACCCCCAAAGTAAACCCGTGAATATTGCTATCGAGAAGGAAATGAATAATTGATTAATCAATTGCACACGCGGTTCCTCGATAAAGCCGCATCCAATTATGAATAAAGGTAATTTCCCTGCATTCAAAATGAGGGGTAAAGACAAAACTGCTTTTGTTTAAGTGGGACTTTGACAATTCATTCATTTGACTTTTTAAACGTAATATAAAGGTGATTTATCATAACAATTAGATTACTTTTAAATCTTCGTTCCGTCTAATTCTATTACTAACAGATAGAAAAACAAGGATTATTTTTTATTGAATTCATTATTTGCTCTACTTCAATGGACATATCCGTTATCAGTAGGAAACTTTTGTTAAAATCTTTTTACATCACTACATATTATAAATAGAATTCCCGAATCGGGCTTATCCTGATTAATTGTGAAATCTTTAACCGATCTGAATTAAGTTTGTTTACTAAAACTTAAATTGGATACGAACGCGTCGAAGGCCGCTCAAAAACAGCTATTATTATTTACATGAGACTATTTAGATTTCACCTTTAGCTTTTATATATGAATTATGTTCCAAAAATATTTGTATTTCAAATGCATTCGATAAATTTGGAAGTACTGAACGAATTTTCAATTTGTTTTATTAGAAATAATCAATTCACTTTTTCACTTGAGAACCTTGATTAAATCTATAACAGATATTTTTATCACTCGTGATTCTCGTACATGGCACAAGATATTCTCACGTTTTATGTTTATATTTTAAGGCTATTTTGCTATCAAGGAAATTGAAAATCCAATTAATGTCCAGTATTTTAAAGATTCAATTCAATTTATTTTTTAAAATTTCATTCGCTTTTATTTCATACTCTTAATAGCATTACGACGTATCCTGGCTAATCTAATGTAATTGAGATTTGTGGATCTGGAGTAATAACTTTAAAACAATTTTTTCGTTTCTTCCAAATACGAAAATAATTTCAACACAATTATCTCATTTTTTTTCAAGGCTGTTTTTTCGGCTGTCTGCTTGAAGAAGGATGCGTTTTTTTCTGCTATTTGTTATATATAATAATTTTGTATACACAAATTTTCATTTTACCATTTATATTCCGTTTTTACTTTGAAAATAAATATAACAGTAATGGGTTTTAAAACATTTTCATTTTAGATACGGACAGAAAAAACCATGCTTTGTCTACCGAATAGTAATGGATAATTGTCTGGAGAAGAAAATATACGATAGACAAGTCAATAAACAAGGAATGTCTGATAGAGTTGTGGATGAATGTAACCCAGATGCACATTTATCCCTAAAAGAGGTCACAAACCTATGCTATGATAATGAAGAAGAAACAGAAGTAAAGGATTTTAGTGAAGACAAAGAAAAATATCTTGATGTTGTTATGCAGAAAATAGTGGAAATGCATAGTCCATTACTTTCGAAAGAACCTTTCCATCATGAAAGTTTACTTGTTGATCGTAAAGAAAAGAAATTATCACAGGCTGAAAAGCGATTAGCTCAGAGAGGATATGAAATGGAGAAAAGAGCTGCTGCTAAACCAGCTTATATGTACCATCCTGTAGGAACACAATACAGAGTAATGCGGACATCTGATGGCTCGTTGGTTCATAGACCAGTAGCTTCGGTAAGTATTGGATCATACAGATAATGACGAGTATTAATAGTGCTTTTTAATTTGCAGGTTCGACCAATGCAAGCGGACACAGGAGAGAGATCGCATATTACAAGGCCTGGAGGGGTAAGACCAACACGGTGGATACCTGCTGAAGTGTGGCAACGACAGGGTATGACTGCACAAGAAATGACGCTTCCACTTGGTAAGTTTATTTCTGTTGGTATAGGACAACGCTAACATAAATATTTTAGATGTTGTAATACCAACAAGTTCAGGAGATAAAGCAAACATAGTTCTGAAAGCCGGCCAGAAAGTCATGGTTCTGAAATCTCCAAAAGGCATATATATGCAACTAGAGAGTGGTAAAATTATTGCAATTCGAACATCCTTCAAAATGGGCCAAAGCAAAGAGAAAGTAGAAGATGCAGATATCGGTTTGTCGAAAGTCGAAGAGCATATAAAAGGGCAAAAGAATGATTCCAATTTGGATGCGTCACCAAGAGGTAAAATTATTTCCTCTGCGCATGATATTAACATTTTAAAAGCATTTTCCACATCATTTCTTCATTTGTAATTGCTGCAAAGTATATTCAAGATGGTCAGTTTTGTTAATATTCCGAACTGCCCTGCCCCAAGTATTTTTATTTAAAAATTTCCTTCAACATCCAATTTTGAATCAAATGGAATGTATTATTTGAATTCAGATATTTATTTGCACTATTAAAAATAATTCTTCATGCAGTACATCTCTAAAAGAGTTTTTGTTTTTTCATCTCGTAAGCAGTTTGAATTTTCGAGGCTTGCACCAAAGGTCTTTATGATAAATTGTTCCTAAAATATTGTACTTTGTTAATTGTTACCTTAAAGATATTTATTACATAGATTTCAAATATTATTTATTAATTTCAGTTAAAGGAGCTTCAATGTTCAACCTCAAGCACAACAAGCAGTCAGAACCAATTTCAGACTTGTTTAAATCAAATTCACAACTAAGGGGCTCACAGTTGCCTCTTTCAAAATCTTTTAATGTTCAACATTTAATCGACAATAAGACTACAAGTACCTTTAGACAATCAAAGGAAACATCCAACAGCGATGACGTTATTATGGTTCAGGACAATGCTCCTGAGGCTTACAATGCGAGGTCAGGCAATTCTCATTCGAAAAATCCTTTCCATCGAAACAGTTTTGGGTACAATCAAAATTCCAGGCAACAGACCTCCTCCTTCCAAAGCAGCAGCTCGAATTCTCCAATGGCAAATATAAAACCACAATTTCATGAAAATAAATCTTGGGATCAACCGAAAACTAAGGTGCCACCAACGCAGACTATAACAATTGATGATGACGTAGAGCCCGCCCCGGCACGAGAGAAACCCGTGTACAAACCAAACCTTATTGAACGAAAGCACAAAAATTCAACACCTAGAAATATGCCGAACTTTCAACATAGCCAGCCACAAAACCCAAAACCAAATCAGATTACGTTTGGTAAAGCTAAACAACAGTTAGGAAACTCTCCTGAGAGTTTTCGTCAAATGCAAAATGTTCGGCCGTACAATAGACAATTTTCCGAACAAAAATTAAATAATGAGCCACCTCGAAGTGTGGGACGTCCACCAAAAATGGAGTCTACACCAGTAAAATCCGAAACAAAGTTAAAAATGCCAAATATTAAAAATATACCTGCTCCATATCCGTCTGCTTGTGCCTCTCAAGTAAACCCCAGCAATTCTTCGTCAGTAACAAGCACACGAACTAACACTAGCTACATACAAACTGCTCATACAGCAGTTTCCAGTGATGTGCAGGACAGTTCTATGGCAGAGTCCTCGGCTTCCCGTAAGTAGAATATTTAATCAAATGGAAAGTTCACTTCCAAAGTACGTTTATTACACCACACGATACTCTTTTGGTTACATAGTTTTAAGTAAATATTTAAAAAAAGTGAGATTTTAAAAGAACTTACTACACTACACAACTACTGACTTTTAATATTATGTTTGCAGTTTATATTTAACTAGCAGGTACGCGTAGCCTCGCCCACCAAAATATTGTATATAGAATCACTTTAACTTCGAAGCTCAGTTTTATAGAAATGCTCTACGAATTTTAAGAATATTACTCTTCGGGAGACTGCTATCAAAGCAATGAAGTCAATTTAATAACTTATTTAAAATTGTAAAAGTAAAGCCTTACGGTTTTCAGAATAATTACAAGGAAAACATCAAATATAGCATATTTATTATTAATTCTTACTCCTCCGGAGTCACTTTATGAAAGCCTGAAAGGCGCGCAATCAGTTTTTGGTTATACCGTTATTGTAGTGCCTTTATTAAACTATATTTTTTAAAAATATTTTTCTGTTATGCTATCATGTTTTTGTGTTTGCTTTTATATTTTTGCGACAAAATTTAAAGAAAGTTTAAATGTTAAAAAGACGAATCAATTCCTTTAAAATATTTCAATTTTAGAGAAAGAATTTCAAGAGATGAATAACTTAATTGTGAAAAAATTGGGCCTTAAATTCTTCAGAATTTCATGTTGTACTTTAAGGATTAAAGCCGACAATAAACCTTTATTACCTACATTATTTTTACTGATTTAAAAGATAATTACTGCAAAGAAAAAAAATTTACTAACGTTATGTAATAAGCCGATTTTGGAAGTTAGCGTTTGAAAGTATTGATTTACATTTTACTCTTAATAATTTATTTAGCTGCAACTACCGCTGCCATTACATCGCAGAAAGTTGATATTTCTTCGGATGTGAAGGATACCGACACTAATTCTTCCAGAGACGATAGTGGTGTTTCACTTCTATCCCAAGATGGGAGCCAAAGTAATACAACAGAAAAGATTACATCAGAGGACATCTCGTACCCCCGTTATGATCAAACATCGAGTGCTCCATACGGTGCTCCTCAGGGTGATACCAGCTATAATTATATGGCGTCTGATCCTAATTATTCCCAGCAATACTCGAACATGTACACTCCGCCCAGCACTCATCCCTATAACTACTCACAGCACTACCCGAACTCCCAACAGGGCTATCCTTACGGATCTTATCACAATCAGTACGATCCAAATATGTACAGTGGAGCCCCTCCAAATAGTACTCCTAATTATCCTGTGCATAGCTCTTCCATGCCCATGACGCAATCTGGCCAGTATAACAATTATTACTCTAACTACCCACCTCGTCCGCCACATCCGCCCCAAACAACAGATCAGTACAGCCCGTACTACAACTACCCGCCATACCCTCCCCCGGCGAGTCAGTGGCCACAGCAATAAGTGAATTCATATCAGTAACTCTTTCATAGCATTTTGATATTCAGAGGATTAACCACATCGAAGGAATACGTTGACGACACAATTAGTTTTTAAGTCTTGGGTCTTGGTAAGTGGTCACATAACTACGGAGACGAGGATTTTGCGCGAGGAGTAACCTGCCACTCTTAATTGTGTTCATCTATAATTCTTTTTGAAATTTGGTTAAGCGTTGGGGTCACCAGGACCGGTTTGGCAACATTTACACATTTGATTTGTTGTTGACCTAAATTTGTTGAATTTTTTGCTTGTAATTTGCAAGCGGAGAAACTGAATATTAAAAATTATATTAAAATTTCTACCGGTGACCTCTCAAATTATTGTATTCTGCGAGTAGGGTAAATTATCGATTAACATTTACAAATAGTTCATCAAGTTCATACAGTAGTTCATGATTCAAATCTACAGAATAAGACTATTATAATAAGTAACTTAATTCGTTCACAGTATCACTTATTTATTTGTTAACATTCACCCATTTCAACAGTGGTAGCAAGTAATCCGTAACTAGAACATTTCATATTTTAATTTTATCTCCGCTTAGCATGATAAGCTAGACCTAAGTAAGAATTAATTAGTACGTTCGGTACGAATTGTTTCATGCTCACTATGTACGAGCGCATTGCAAAGACTGTTTACTATGTTTTTTTATTAGTCTACATGTATTTTTAGTTTCACTTTGAGAATCTTTAAGCTGTGATTATGTTTTTTCTTTCTGATACTCTTAAGTAGCTTACAACACCTACAACATTTTGTTCGAACGCCTCAAAATTGTGTGAATGATGTTTAAACCTAGATCAAAACGCAATTTAATTGCAGTTCCTCAATATGTTTAGCTTTTTCAGATTTAGATGAATTATTCACTATATGTATAAATGCAAATTGTAGTGTGACCTTAAATAAATGCATTTAGTTAAATATAACCATGTTTTTTGTCGCATAACAAATGCTCTAATCAAATTTAAACAATTTTTAAATAAAGTGTAAGAAGAACTAGTACTTCAAGTGTAATTCAATTGTTCATATTTTATCGAAATTAAACTATAAAACGATCATTAAATTATTTTAAAATAGTTAAGCACCACTTCCGGCCACATAATCCACCTACACAAAGAAATTGACAATAATAAACTCTATTAAGGTAAAATATATACATTAAATATATATTCTCTAAAAATTATTATAACACAAGTTCCTTCAAAAATGTATATTAAAACAAAAAATGAAAACAAAACTTTGTGAAATCCTGGCTCATCTAGTGCTTCACGCGCTAAACCGAAAATGGTCCTTCATTAAAAAACTAGAAAACAAACATCAAGTACGCAATTTTGCTGTAATTCTCGCCTTGCTCTTTAATATCAACCCTAACCACTTTTAAACCCTGAATAAACCTCTCTTCAGTAAAGATACCGTATCAAATGTGGAGGATTTTGGGTGGTTTGAAAATAGGGATTTCATATAAAAGTCAAAAAACAAAAACAGATTAGATAAATTAGAATATATTTCGTCATCTCGTTCTTCAAAACCTTTAACCAAGATCAAGTTTTGTATAATTGTTCTTATCAGAGATGATGGATACAAATGCTTTAGCTTATAATTTATTCTGTTTTATAAAGTCTTACCTTCAGGTCTCCATATCTTCGCCTAAAATAGTATTACACAATATTGGATATTTATGGTCCACTTTTTTAACTATTGTGGTTACCTAAATCATGAAGTAGGTCTTCAGGTATTTGTCCACTCTGCAGAATCTTTGTGAGTCGTTCAACCTCCTGAAGAGAATTTGCTTTCTTGATGGCTTCTTTAATTCTCTGTAGTTGACTTGGCGTTGCCCCGGGTACTGAAAATTAATTGTGTTGATTCTGTTACTAATCCTTCGAGATATCGTGCATTACCTTTACTTTTTGGATCACCTCCAGCTGTTTGTCCAATCGGAGTTTTCGACTTTTTCGCTATATCCTTTAAGACGTCCTTCCCTTGTTTGCTCTTAAAAAACTCCAAAGCTTCCTTTCGATCTTTCTGTTTAATCTTTCGGAAATCCAAGAGGCGTAAGTTGGGCATTCTTAGATTAATATAGAAATTTTATTTAAAATACGTTAGTGTATATGCAAACTTACTTGTAGGCCACGTATTCGCGGTAGTAGGATTTCGTGGATACGGGGTTTACTAAAAGGCATAAGGTCTCCAGTTTTTTGAAATGTGCCAACGGATCCAAGTCCCCGAGCTCTTGAATATTGTTTCCAGTAAGAATGACTGATGTGAGGTTTGGTAAAGACTCGTGCAAAAACTCATCTATACGGCTATAAAGGAAAAAATAAAGATTTAAATACGCTGAACCGATACGCCGAGAGATTGCGATTTACACTATGCGATTGTTGTTTAACAAGAGGCACTTCAATCTGGGCAAGTAAGGGAATCCATCCAATTTCCTGAGATCATTATCCGAAAAGTCTATAGTATCGAACTGATCAAGTGTTGCTCCCATGTTTTCAATTTGCGGGATCTTGTAGCCTGTTGCGAGCACAAGTTAGCGGAAGTTCTATGTTCTTTAGAATATATAATTTACCACGCAAATCCAGTTCACGATCCCGACAGGGATTTATGTACTGCATAGATTGATTTATTAAATCTGGTGTGAGTTTCACCATTTTCACCGAAAGTTCAGCAAACAACGGAGGCCAAGTCTTTAACTGTTATTTGAGGTTATATATTAATGTCAAATCTAAACCACCGCTTATTAGTGTTACCAAACATTCACACCGTGGTCTTGCCACTATTCCTACCAGCAGCTGAAAATATCCCTCTATTCTTCTATTACTTTCGTCAATATATAGAATAAAATTCCCGCTTTCTTAATCTTAAATGTGGAAGCACAGGTAATATTATTAGTCCACTTATTACGTTCAAGTGTTTTTTTTAACTTGAATTGAAGTCTGACGTAGTCGAAGCGCTACTTTTAACGTACTTTCCAAACAATTTAATTCATACTCTGCATTTAGTTAAAAACTTTGTTTTTTACAAAACTAATTCACATTACTCGCAAAGGACAGTTGGCTAATTTTGAAAACAAATATATTTCAATATTATTGCCTTACCATCAATTTAAAAATAAAATATACCTACCAAGGCATAACTTTTTATTTTTTTTAGTATATCGTCGTCCTTAAATTCTCGTACTAACAGATTATTTATTACTTTCGAATAATTTTCCTCGAGCTTTTATTATTACACGCTGTACTGCGTTATGAAGTCATCTAATAAAAAAGTAAACATTTAAACCCCATTAATTCAGCGAAGTTTTTCATATAAGATCAGTAGTATTTTTTCGAAGGGTGCCAACTAGATTTGTCTTCTTATCTATCATCGTTTTTGATAACGAAACGCTGATGCACCAATTACCTGCGTAGAGGGTCCTTCTACTATCCAAGAGACCATCCATTAACTCAGTGATAACTTTTTCGGAAGCAGGCATTTCATCTGATTTTTCTTTACCAGTGTGCACTCTTAAATACTTTAATTCCGTATCTGTGCCTTTTCTTAGCTTTGTGTTGTCACTTTCACCGAAGCCAACTACGTCCTCTGGAGTGTGAAACCTTTGGTATATAATTTAAAGCATATTAAGCAAGTTTGATATTTTACAAAGCCGATCATCTGGATCCACTTGTTCTTCATTTTTGGAAACATTCCCAAAATTAATTCAAATCTATTAAGGCCGTTTCCATGAGCTCAGGTTGAATTCGGATTCAGCTCTGCATGGAAACGTTACATTTGTATCATTCTAAACTGAATACAGAAACCTTTGTGTGTTCTTGAATATCGATGCTCTTAAAATTTCAACCCTATGCGAAAGCCTCATGAAAGTGGCTTAGCTAAGCTTCAAAGCTTTCAAATTCCCCTTCCTAAGGTCAATAAGCTTGAGAGAGAAGGCAAATTCAAAAGCCATTTGAAGGTAACTAGAAAAGCACAGCTATATCCTGCATCAGCTGATTTCAGTCAGATATCTCAACACATACGCAGTGCCCAGTTTGCCTGAACAATACATATGCACTAATTCTAATGTATTACCTGTAATGACTGTATAGAAGCAGATAATACAAACTTAGTGTATAGATTTCCACTCAATAAAAATTAACCTACACGCACTCAGTGCTCAGTCGTAATTGTGTCTAAACTGAAGAAGGTTACGACTCCGTTTCCAATTTTTCAGTGATAAATAATTAGATATTGAGAAGTATTTAATTTTCATTTTTCGGCTCGTTTCGCAACACAGCGGGTGGCACCATCCGCTCATTCCGAATACCCGGCAAAATCACTTTGGCGGGAAAATTTGAGCGTTAAAAACACAAGTTTAGTGGTGACATTGTTAATACACTACTATATTATTAATAGAAAGAGCATCTGCATGGAAACTACCAAGAAAAAGTACGTCAAGCGATGCATCCTCGGATGCGAAGTGTGGAAAACTTTATTCGTGTTCCCCAGAGGGCAACTGGAGTAAGGACAATCGTTTTTTTAAGCGCAGACGACAGTATTATTTTGTTGCTTAAAATTTGCAGACGACAGGCATGGGCTAGTGCGCTTGGCCTGGGAGAAGTCAAAAATGTCGGCTCACGGCTTTGCGAACGCCACTTCGCTCCAGAGATGTTCGGACCAAGTGGACGAAGGCTTCTGCCCTGGGCGATGCCGAGTTTAGAAGCGGACAGAGAAGAGGTATTTATCCGTTTCTTTCTAAATTGTTGTTTGTCATGTTACTCGTGTTGGATTCTATTTGTTATCCTGATCAATATTCTACTCGACATTTTCATAGCGATTTAGAAAATACGTGCGTACTTAATTATCTCTTCATTCTTTCCCATTTTTAATTCTGTAATATTAAAGACCAAGATCAGCTTTTTAATCTTTCGTTTAACGTGGTTCTTTAGGTACCGCTTAACTTTTGAAAAAATAAAATCGAAATAATTCAAAATTATTGCCCTCCAATCCGTTTGCCTTGTAAAATTAAGCGCTTATGTCCAATTTAGGGCGAACAATTATTAAACACACTGGTTGACAGAAATCTTGCAACACGATACGTGATAGATGATTTTAATAGGTTTATTCCGAATATGTTGTTGTTTAAGGAGTGTTTCTTGCACAGAGTACTAAATTTGCATCCTTTTTACTACCTTAAAGTCAATATATTGGTTTTTGGTTTCAAATAAATATAAATGAGTTAAAATTACGGAGATTATCAAACCTACAGAGCAATTTCTTGATATATGATTATGATTTTCCGTAGTATTTCAGCATGGTATGTAAAAAGCGTATGGTGATAAATAAATCACTACATAGGTCCACATTTGCCCCTCTTACAGATAATAAATTCCACACTCATAATTTATGTATCTTAAATTTGATTTATTTTGTCAAGAAAAATGCAAAAATCTAAAAATATTAAAATGTTCTACATAAAGGGCTTTCTTATTTTCTATCGAACTTCATGCCCTACTCTTCGGTGTTAGTGGTGACAAGAATAGTAAAGTATTTTAATTATGAATTAATTATCATCTTATAAACTTGTAAAGAATGCAATTATCTTTTTATAGTTGTCCAAAAACTTGAATTTTCTCAATTTGAATGCTTTTTAAAAAATTACCCACATATTACAGATTCGTATTTTAAATATTTAATAATTCGATTTGAAGTATTGCTTGCTTAATATCGAAATCATTGTTGACCTGTGTTGAAGTTGATCCTCACTCTCCAATTTCTTTTTATTGGAGACCAGTACAGTGCGCAGCTGAAAACTGCTCAAATCACAACTACTCTAATCACAATTACTCTGCAAATGGAATTCATAAGTAATTCGTCTGGATTACCTAACAGATTTGTCATGACTAAGTATGAGATCCGCGAGTAGCAGACGGTTACAAAGAAAGGATGAAAGTGTCATGTTAATGTTAACATATTCAAAATCGGAATTTTAACTTTAAATATGTCCCTTTTTTTATTTCTTTCTTCGGTTAAGCGCTAGTTTAGTGAGTGTATTATATTTAGGAACTTTTTTAAACAAATGGACAAGCTATTACTGCCGGCATTTAGCCGTCGCAGACGAATAAAACTAAAGCTGTTAGTACAAACAGTATAAAAAGGAATATAATTGAGAAACCGTTGGATATCCATTGAAACACGAAGCAAGCTTAGAATATATACTTTTTACCATAGCAGTAATTAAACATTACAAACTACGAACTTTATAAAAGCTAGAGTTAATGCGTTCTGCCACAAAGCATCTCGGAGAAGGGATTCTGTAAATTGCGCCTTCCTCCGAAGTCGAAAGCGATGAATTCTTGTGCTTTGGTCGGGGGGAATGATTTTGATTCTAAACCATTCCTGCGAACGAATTGACAACTGTCATCGTGATATTTATCACTTCACGTCTGGTTACAGATTCCATTCCAGGGATTATTACACAAAAACCGTTCGTTACAAAATACTGGTCGGAAAAGAACAAAGTATGTCGGAGGTAGTCAACCCTGTAAGTTAACTTCATTTGCAGGTATTAGAGCATTCATTTATCGCCAGTTTACCGCCTTGTTACCGTGAACTGTAAATTAGCGAAAAAAACTTTCTGCTCAGTTTTCTAAGGTCTCATGAGAACTGGAAGTATGTCTTACTTATTTTCCTTGATGCATACTTTGTTATCTATGCTGTAGAAGTTAATTTCTGCTAGGAAATAAATTCATGGTAAAACTATTGAAGGATTCACTCCTAAAATCGTAGAGCAAATATGGACTCTTGCGGGAGAGGTATTTGCCCTAGCTCGAGACGCAGGTAGACTTACAATGCTTCTCCTTGCAAAGATTAGACTTTCAGCGATAGTAAAAAACCGAATAAAATTCGAGGCGTGTTGTAATTTTTTTGGGCTAATTACTAACGAACCTAAAAAAAGTCTTAAAAAATCAATTTTATTTTTATTTAGTGGAAGAAAGAAATTGTTTAAAAATTCGACAACATGAGTTCTAATTTTTTTTATTAGTTTTTTAAGTTCATTGAAGACAAAATTTCTTCGAGAGTACAAATATACTTGTTTTTGCTCTTACGTTAAAAGTACTGAGATGTACACATTCATAGCATTCCATGGACGAGGCACATTGTGACGTCTTCATCTTGACAAACAAAATATTTTCTTATGATTGTTCATAAAATCTACAAATATTAAATAATAAATAATAGTGAAGGTTAAAATTTGCACAAGTTTATATTTTAGAAATGCTTTTGCTAAAATTAATTAGGATTTTTAAAATCTCTTATTGATAATCAATACTTTTTTTCAAGTTTAATTTTTAACTAAATGCACTAAAATTGGTTGTAAAAGTACCTAAAATGGCTCTACTATAAGTTCGCTTTTTCATTTTCAGAATAGATTGCGAACACCTAAGGCTTCGGAAAAGCAGAAGAATGAACTCGTCAAATATTTTGAAAATGATGTCGAAGCTTTAAGGATCGTTAATGGATATCAATCGGATCATAGAGCAAAACACAGGATTTGGATTCATCTGGCGCATCGTTTGAACTGTTTGGAAGGCGCACTTAAAACGTCCTCAAAGTGGGCTAAATATTGGCATGATATAATAATTTATACAAAAAATCGGGCTAGGCATGCTGTTGATAAAAGAACTAGTGGTGAACGTCCACCAACTGAAATTGAAAAAAGGATACTTGTCGTTATGGGAGAATCGACATTATTAAGACAATGGGAACAAAGCTTAGAAAATTCCGAAGAATTACTTAAAGCAGAACCGTTATCTGAAGAAGACGACGAAGATGATTTTTCTCTTGGAATGGAAACTGAAGAAGAAGTTCCTATTGATGAATCTATTTTCACAATTGTAATTGTTGACTAAAAAAGGTGTCAAATAATTATTATAATTTACCTTCGTTTCAGAATCCTAGCACGAATGATGCAAATAAACACGATTACTCGAAACTATCCACAAATACTGGGGACAGTCATCAATTAATGAATAATAATGACCAATTCGAGTACATAAACAGTGAACAGGCGTGTAAACGAATTAAATTAGATGATAAGATTGAAAGGGTACTTGAAGAAGTTCAACATTTGAAAACCACCTTTAGAGAAATGGCCACTTCTTTGCGTTCAATTGCAGAAGGTTTTCAAACGGTTTCAAATGCTTTATTGCAAATAGCTTCTACTGTAGATAATTCTGTTAATAGTAAAGATGACATCTAAATCTTTTTAGAAATTCTGATTATTATTGTTTTAGTTTTCATTTTATATTATGAATTTTATACTCCAAGCAAATGAGTAACTTAAGGTATTTAAGTTAATTAAGTTATACATTGATTCTTCTGAAATATACACAAGTTATACTGTCAATATTTTTAACCATTGCAAAAAAGGAAAAATAAATTCAAAATTATAATATCTAAGTCAATAATCCCAGATAGATATGATATTCGTAAGATATATGATTAATGTTGTATAAATATTTTTGATTGAATATTGCTGCACTGCAGGACATCTTTATAATATTTATAATAAGAAATAAAGTACGCAATTAAAATAAGCAGAATTTATTAAATTCCAAACAAAGAAGTTAAGAAAATATCACAATACCTTCAGGAATCAACAAAATACGGAAAGTATTGAAGCGAACGTCCTGAAAGCGAACGAAAATGTTCACTGAAGGGAGTAAAAACATTCCAATATGAAGTATCTCTTTACAGCTAGACTAAATCTAGGTTTCAAATTAATCCTATTTGAATCTTGTGCCGCTATCTTTGGCAGTTGTCGTAAAATACTGATGCTCCACGGTTAGCAATATCAGCATATTCTCTTTTCGGGGAGCACAATCTATTGCCAATGTTGCTATTTCGTTTCCTATGGCCGCAGACATAAAATATTCCATAAAATAATCAGATCTCTTGTTTTCATCATAAAACTTACTCTCGCGATGGCATTTGCATGACATCCACAATCACTGATTTGACGTACAAATGGTCGTTACACCAGAGGAGACACAAAGTACGTGGTTCTAATACATTCATATCATGCGACCAGCTCAATTCCACCTAAAAGATTAGTTTGGTTACCAACTGTTTACGCCAAAGTTTAGTGGCTTATGCCTTTCTAATCCGCTCTCCAAGATCATGTGGGTTTGTAATCACCACTTGGTATTTTGAGCCATGTTCCAGCCGAACTGTTCCACGGGGTGTTAAATCAAGTCCTCTTAAGGCTCCTCTGTCGGAAAATATTGCTGCCACCAGATACCCTTGTACCCATGGCTCAGCTTGTCTTGGTCTTGCTAATTCTATAGTAAACCTGTAATGATACTCTGAAGCAACAAAGTAATTTTTAATCAAACTATTAAACTGTTATGTACAACAAAGACTGCGAATTGATTAAATTGAAATTGAATTGATTGAAACTATTGTAAAGTTATAAGTAGAGAGTTTTTATAATTAGAAGGTCCTACTGACTTAAAGTTAGGCGTGCACAATTTTACATTTTTTTCATGAAAGCCGGGTGTGTGATTTTCTACATGCGAAAATTATCTAAAGTTTTTTGTTTTTCATAATGAATTTTTTAAAAATATTATTTTATAATGAACCCCTTTTACTCAGAAAAATGTTTTTCAAAGCAGCTAGTTAATCCACTTGACCGATTTCATGATTACCAAGAAGCTTACTTTTTCTTTTAGTGCATTTAAATAAAAAAAAGTAAAATAATAGAAGCTTTTATTAAAAAAAAATGCTTATTCATAATTTATCTAAAGCTTTAGAGTTCTGTTGTATAACCGCTCTACAGGATTTTAAGAAGGAAAGTATTTTTCAAATGATGGACATTGATTCAAATAGTGGGACGTTTGTGGTGCTACTGATAATTTATTTGTGTTTTTCGAAAATGAAGAAAAAAATAATCCATTACCGTATGTAGGTAAAGCTAGTCTCTGTGGTACCAAATTTTTAAAATAATCATAAGAAAAAAAACATATGTGTACATATATAATAAAATTTGTTGCCTTTAAATTATTCAAAAAAAGGTATGCAAAACAATGATGAAAAACATAATCGTGCCAATTTAGGTCAAGCTCAGTTTGGTTTTTAATATGTCTTTGGTTGTGATTTCGAAAATATAATATTAATTGCATCGTGCAGTTTCCTTAGACTAGCTGCTAATTGAAGGCTTCTCCAGTTTTGAGAACTTCGAAGCGAAATTTTGTAAAAGTATAGTTTAATTGCGGTGCAACGAAGATATATGCGTACTTCTTAAAAATATACTTTTATTGATGTGCGTAGACTTTTAAATTATGAATTTTATAGATTTCTACTTTTAGCAATAATTTTTTACAGTGAGTACTTACGACAAAAAGGAAACTCTTTTCCAGTGGCAAGAAAATATTTCCCGGGCTGGGGGGTTAGAATGTGATTTTCTGGCAAAATTTCATTTTCAGAAGAGTTTGAAGGTGATCCAAATGGCAAGGTTGCATGATATCCCATGACTGCACAGTTTCCAGGAGTACACTTAAAGCATCTTCCTGCTAAAAAATGCTGGTAAGAAGGACATCGATGAGCTGGAAGAAAGTCAACTACGTATTTATTGCGAAAAGCTACTTTGAAAGTTATTTACCAACATAAGGGCATTTCCCATTAATACTGTCGATGAAGAGTTTAATTGCTCTTACGTGATTGCATGCCAGTAGGACTCTGGACGCCTCTTCTATTCCGTCCTTGATCAACGTTAGAGGAATTAAGGCTCCTCCTTCTTGGGACAAAGCACAACCTGGCTGTTCCTTTCCATTGTTTGGGTAAAAGTCGATATGTCCGCAAGTTTGGGACATTCCATAGCCAGGCATTTCTAGCAAGAAGAAACTTCTCCCATCTGTGTGGATCACATCAACAAAATTTGCATCTGTGGGATCTAACCGAACCAGAGGACCCATTCCCTGGAAATATGGCTCGGCCGGGTCTAGGCCTGTAATTCTACCGATTCCTGGAATCCGTTGTCCTGCATATCCTGCTGTGTGAGCTCCTAGGGAGTGGCCAATAATGTGGACATCTTGCGGCTTAAGACCGTGCTTTTCATGGAGAGTCTTGATTAGATAAGCTAGTTCCAGACCAACTAATCTCGTGTTGGCTGTAGCCTGTTAAAAGTATTAATGGCGCTTCCTCATTCAAATAAATGCATTTTTTTTACACTTACTTGAGTATATAGCGGCAGAGATCCCCCAGCCCAGTCTACAACAATGACGTTCAATTTCCCTCTTGCGATTAACTCGTCACGCATTTCAGACACCCAATTCGAAAGAGGTGTGTCGATGAATCCGTGAATGATAAACTTCGTCTGCCACGACGGATTAAAGTTGGAATTTTTTATACTATCGTCATCTTCGGCAACCAAGATTTGACCATCTGTAGGATTGTCTTCTGTATACAAAATGAATCTGGTATTGATAACGTTGCGAGGCAAAGGGAACACATTAAATGGCCTATGAATTAAGTGATACCACTCTCTGGTGATGTTGAGGCAACCTATTTCCCCATAACAACGCGTCTCATTTTCGACTAAATAAAAAGAAAATAAAATATTTGTCTTTTGTAGTTTCGTCTCCAATTAAATGTGGAAAACGTCTTACACGTAATTTATAAAGCTTTAAAGTAATATAATTCTAATCTACTACAATATATTGACTTACTGTAGCGGCATTCATATGTTACCTACCATACGAACTTAGTTTTCTGTGTCGCTATGAGCGAATATATCACTGAAATGAAGCAATTAGAAACAATGGTTCCGCCGTATTTAGAAAACAAATAGGATCACAAGAAAATAATACTTATAATCGTTAAAAATTATAATCATCCTTTTTCGTTGCCGTTCGGACTTGGTTCGGTTTATTCAACAATTTGCAGTGTGATAGCGAATTTAATATAAAATTAACTACACACATCAAGAGGTTAATCAAAAACTGGGACAGCTATGCAAATTGAAAAAAATATGGTTTAAAAAAGAACGTTTAATGTTTTGAAAAGTTCGGTCAAGTAGCAGTTATTTTGTCAATAACTCGAAGATGTTCGTTCTAGTCTCAAAATGGTATATTACCTACCTACTTTGATTTCGAGATCATATATCTGATCTCTTAAGAGCCTAAGCTTTATTAACTGCCTTTCCTTATTTTATAATTTAGAAATCCAAGACAACCTAAAAAAGAGGTTTATCAATTCATTCATCTGTTTCTAAATTGAAAGATAAAATGTTAACTTCTCTAAAAGTATTTTGCGGACCCACAAGACGATGTAAACTCAATTTCGAAGATATTAAGGTATATTCATTTTCCTTAATTAAAAAGCCTATCTCTGAGAAAAGTTTGTACTTAAAGTAGTAAATATTAATTTTCATCAATCAAATGTGCCGGAGAATTTATTTTTGTATTCAAAAATAATTCATTGAATATTATTTAAATCATATAATTTATCTTTGGGGATGCATATTTTAAGATGCCAGATATTAGACATTGCCTTTTACTTAATAGCTAATATATAGCATCTAACATTTTAATAAATCTCGAACGGCGACACGTAGCACGGATACATTGGATGCCGGGCGACACCAATCGGTACAGTCTATTTTGCTGAAAGATGTCACAAGTGATTGGCGACGCTAATCCAAGTGTAGCGAGCTACAATCATATCACTTTCAATTGTTCTAGTTGAAAGACTTTGCATATCGCTTGTCGCTTGTTATCCATAACCTGTCTCAGTGGAACCGTGCCTGACGACTTGCACAGATAGCACGCTTGTGTTATATAACAGGATTGTATATAAAAATACTGAAAGCTTGAACTCTAATTATTTTGGAAGAACATTAGGAATATTTTCATATTTTTTCAAAAGTAAAAAAAATGTTACTTGTAACAAAACATTAGACGATCTCAAGTTTTGTTTAACGGTCTTCAGAATGGAAAGATACAAGGAGTATATTTATTTGAAATAATAAAATATATATACATACACTTTATAAATAGTTGGATATACCTGCTTATGTAAGAATATAATTTACTGTGATTTTTATTACACCATCATAAATAAAAGAGAGCAAATAATAGGCTGCTAAAGAAATAAATATAAGAATACAACATTTCATGCTTAGATAAACAATTTAGGTTTTTGTTTTAGTTACTGCGAACATATGTATGATATTTGCGATGTGTAGTAAATAAGATGCAAAATTGCAATGCATAAATAAAAATCACCTAAATTTTCATGATTAGCCACAAAGATTTAATCAAAACTATGTGCCATGACGTTAACTGTGATGAATATTTATAAGGCGTCTTCCTGATTTACAATAATAAAATTAAGATGGAAGTAGGAAACGTTTAACAACAAAGCAAAAACATATTTGGAATTCGAAAATATTTTAATTTATTTTTTGCAACAATGAATTTCTTACGTAAATTGCTTTTTTGCTAAGTTTAAGTGTAACTTAAATTTTCACACTTTAACAACATAAAAATTCAATTTATTTATCAATTGTAACAATTTTAATAGGTATTTCAGTTCTGTACTTACATGGAAGCCACGGTAAGTTGACATCAATGGGGATTTTATCAGCACGAGCCCAGCTTAAAGCAACGTCTAGTGGTCCCGCTGAGATATGTTCAAATGTTAATGTTACTAATAATAGTACATTTAAAAACATCGTTCTGAAATTAAAATAATGTTTATTGAATTTTTCTCAATACATTCTCTTTAAAGCATAAAATAATGTAAATGTTTACAAAATACCAGGAAATTGGATAATTTAAATAATTTCTGGATCTTCGTAATTTTCTGTTTGCCGTTTCAGGAAAAACAATGAAAAAACGTAAACGTCCTTTTTTGTTATTGTTCTAAAGTACACTGCTATCTTTTATATTTTGTTGTTGGGTCCTGGAAGCAAAGTTAAACAAAAAGGCTAAATCTATGAAAGCTTCATAAAAATTCGTTTTATTTGTCAAACTATTTGTTTTAATGTTTACTGCTTTTATTGTCATCAGGTATTTAAGTCAGGAAAAAGCCAAAATGTAAAAAACAATTTAAAAAAACAAATGCATTCTCGTTCTAACTAAGAAAATTTTAAATAAAAACTTTTATTTTTTTGGGATTCCCTGAATTAAATAACTATGCATAAATAAAATAAGAGCGATTCATTTAGTTTGAATTTGGTGTTTGAGTAAACGAAACGGTTAAAACACTTTTTTCATGTTTGTTTTTTAATTATTTTGCTTATATTTAAATAATTTGAAACCAATTTTCACTTTTTAGGAAGTCAGTGATTTCTTTTACGCCAATTCAATTTAGGCGTATTTTTAAAGGCCGTATCTGTCACGTAAAAAAAGGTTTCGGTGTATTTAAAATTCAAAAATACAACACTTAAAAAATTGTTTTTTTGGACTAAACTTTGCAAAGAGAAAGTGGTAAGTTGATTACTTGATTAGTAATAGCATTATATGGAAGGTAAGGAAGTCAAAACAAAAGACGTTTTCTTCCAGATAAATATGCAAGCAAGTTCTGAAATTTGCGACAAATCCAATTTATGAAGTGTCTGTTTTCAAAATGGGAATGATGTTACATTCCTGTTTCCAATTCAAATCTGCTCGTGACAACTTTAGATGGAAAAATTTAAAAAGAAAGTAAGCCAGACGGCTAGAATCGGTTTCGTAAGTACGTACCCGTTTAAGTACTTTCGAATCGAGTGGATTTTGGGCAATGGCAACTACTTTTTCTGCAGGTTTATTTAAAATATTTACGAATGGGATGTAAAAGTAATATTAGTAAGTAAAACTAGTAATGTACGGGCTAAATCGCGGGGATTAACGTTTTCTACACCTTTAGCAGGTGGGTCGATGTAGCATGTGGCGGAATTCAATTTTACGTAATGAACTCGTTCGACTAGACTTTCTGCTTTTTCTCTTTTCTCTTTCCTTGTCACGGTAACGTGACATATGATTAAGAGATTTTTTCACCCTGCTTCGGCTGCCTGACTGCGCCTCCGGAGCTTCAGGTACACAGCGGAATGTGCTCTTGGTGAACTTGGCAAAATAGCTATAGGTACCCATTAGCCGAACAGGTTAAGACGCACTATCTTCTTGATAGACAAACGGGAGCTGAAAACCGGGAGGAAGTTGAAAAAACGAGGAAATCACGATTCGGATTTTATGTTTGTTTTATTTTAAAAGTTGTGCCACTTAATTCGCGCGATTGTACCGATATCGTTTTAGTAGCCTCATCTAATTCAAGTTAATCTTAGGAGAAAGTAACCTTAATAAATCGCCGTCTAAATGTAGATTTGATAAAAATCGTTTCATGCTAAAGTTTTTTACTCACATTTAAAATGTAGTTACATTTTTCTACGCTATCTTGGCACTTTAAGCCTCATGGCTCTTAAGAATAATCAAATAAAAATACAAAAAACAAAATAAAGACACATCATTTCATACGAAATGGCCATTTATGTAATTTGTATATCTTTTTTACAATTCTTACAAGGTGTGAATTTTTCATTGCTTCCGCTTTTTTTTAGTTGTCTATCAATTTCAATTGAAGTGGTTGCACGGTCGGAAGTATACTTTAATGAGCGTAAATTATGTAATTATCTTTTCTAACAATGTTCGGAGTACGTAAAAAGTAAATTGTGCTAATTTTTTAATATACATATATTAATTATAATAAAAAATTAAAATCATACAAAGTGTACACTGTTTCGCAAAATTTTAACCGCATGTACAAAAAAAAGTACATCTGCAATGTGGAACACAACATTGACCTTGTGTGCGTTGACTGAACAAATTTTGAGCTAATATCCAAAATTTGTTTATCTCAGTTGAACTAGTTTCTTTTCAGCTACGGAATATGGTGGAAATGATAATTTAATGATATATTAATGATTTTGAATTTAAATATTGAGGTTCATTGTCATCTTTTGCAGACATGCCAAAATTTCATTGATATGAGTGTGTTAAAAATACGTGAATATGCATTGAAGGAAGAAATAGCACTAGAAAAATAATAGATAGTAAATTATTTGCTTTATGTACGCTTTGCTCAGAAAACATTTCATTATGACGCACAGTTCGAAATACTTGTAATAGATTCACAAATATTTAATTGTATGTAATTTTTTTAGAACATTAAAAAGACTGTTTTCGTATATGCCACTCAAAAAAGTCTACTTTCTAGGGCAATTTGCTGCTACTTACTTACTTACTTACTTAAGAAGTTAGAACTAAACACTTATATTATCAGCGACGAGTAACTTTGTTTATCAGAAATGAATTTCTTTGGGCTAGAAAAACACCCTACTAAAATTTGGATAATTATAAAGACCTTTAGGCATCGTATATTATAATAGTTAAAACTTAAAAAATATTTTACCGTGAAAAGTTATATTCAGTTACGTAGCTATCGTTTCTGAAGAATTTTAAGATAATTTTTATAAGGATTTTCGTTAGGTGATTTTCGAGATATTCCCCAAAATATGTCCCGAAAACTCATTTCTTTCTTAAATTCATACACTAGAAAAACTGAGATTTTGTAAAAGTACTGACATTATAAATTTGATTTTAGTTCAATCAAATTCAAGATTCTAATGAATAAGAGCAAAAAATACTAGTATTTAAAGCTATATTATCCTGCTTTGAGCTTCGTTAGAGGCAAACAAGTGGAAAAACTGTACATATTTAAAGTATTTTATATTTTGTACAAAGCTGTAATAACACGTAAATGTTAACCCTACTTCGATATCATTTTAAAAATAAAGAATGAGGGAGATTTTTTTGATAAAATCATTTTAGAACACAATACCATTTTTTAATGACTAGCTGAAATAATTTGTGTATGAATTATCCTCTTATGCGTTCGATAGTCGTTGGTTGGGAAATTGGACAAGTTTATTCAATGAAGTGGTTTTAGGAAAAAAATGATATCATAATGAACCCAGTCCTGTAGTTCTCAAACCCACCTAACATCAGTCCTAGTCCTGCTGTTAGTTCTGTAATACAACAAAACCTAATTTAAAAATAAAACAAAGTAAAAATAATTTAAATTTAACTTTCTATTGTGTATTCATTAATAAATTTGTGAAGTATGAAAATTATTAAAGATCTGTGTCCTTTACTTTTGTAATTTCTATAACCAAATTAAAATTAAGTTATAGGAAAATTAAAACAAGTTTTCTGTTTTACTAAAGCCAAGCTTTAAAAAAATGTAAGATTAAAAACTGCTTCTCAGTCGCGAAAAATTTTAAATGTCTGAGACTCAACCGGGATTATGAAAACACGAAAGAGATTTTCACGAACTAACGCCAGCTAACAATGGCTTTATGTAACACTTTTTATGCATATATGTACTTAAATAAGGTATTATCTATTTTAAATTCTATCCGTGTATTAAAACGTGAATAATTGCTTTAGCGAAAATAATAGCTCTTTAACAAAAACTAGGCCATGCTCGCTTATAATATTGCAGTTCCTAGATGGATATAAAATCTGGCATGCGCCTGTGTTTCATATGCGACTAAAATTTTACTACATACTTATAGCAATTGCCTAAAAATTCTAATAAATAAGAATCTTATTATGTAGCATTCTCTTCTTGTTGTCCCAGTTGAAAAACTGGCCCAAGAGGCCAAAAGTTGTTTAAGTGGAATTGAACATTTACACATCGGATAGTTTGATCATTAGTAATATAACATAGCACGTGATAACGACACAAAAGCACATAGCATGGAGGTACATAATAAACGAAGCGTGACGCATGACACGCGATGCGTACAAGAAAAGAATAACAAAATGCCGAAAAAGATAGCTAGACAATTTAAGATATAGTTTTTGCACGTGAAGTTCGGCGAATTGGCTAGCATTTAATAAAATATTGATAAATTGCTAATATATCATAATGTGACCGACAAAAACTGAATTATTTTAACTAAAAATTTAAAATTAAAAAACATTATAAAGGCGCGATTTTAGACAAAATGAAAAAGTATGTCATATGCATAATCAAGTTTCTCGTTTCACGCGTGTTCTGTATGTTACATACCAGACACCTGCGAAAAAACTTCTACTGTTGTTGTAATCAAATTGCAAATTATTTCGCCCAACCCCATGAAAATGGCTTTGATACCGCCATTAAAAATGACTCAAATACGAAATATCAAACTAAAGTTTACATGTATAAATCGAAACTGTTACGTATTTAGACTTTTAGAACAATAATTGTTAATTCCACGATTTATTTCAGCATAATTTACCTTTCTGTCTATCGCGTAACCTTCAGGTATCCTAGTTTTTTTAACACGTGAATTGAAATACCTTATAAATTCCAGATTGTGCATTGCGCGGTAAATGAAACCTCTAACATTTTAGCACGTTTGCAATTCAACCTTAACGACAAGGTGTTAAGCAATAAATCAATTTGTTCACCTAAAGTATTTCTGCGACTTCATGCCTCTATACCTTCGACTTGGTTCGAACGATTAAAAGATTTTGTTAAGAAATCCCTTGGCACTAAGTTGCAATCGTTCAAATAATCAAAAATACACTAATCGATTCCATGTTAACATTTGTTTTCATTATCTTCTATCCGTTTCGAATAAATTATGTTAATTTCATGGAGTTGTTTACCTATGCTGTGGAAAAGATGAACGAATATGCTACGATGCGATTGCGCCACTTTAAATCAGAATTAAGTTAATAATTAGTAATGCTGTTTCCTTAGATATTTCACAGGAAGTCGGACGAGCATTCACGCACTTACAGGGGCTAACAATGGATTCACCTGTAGCACCGTCGTTAGAGAAAGTGTGTGCAACAGAATTGCTCCATATAGTCAACACCTTGAGAAGGCCGGAATACCATGGCCGGGCGGAATATTACATGCAACGAAAACTTTTCTGGCCAAGCGTCAAAGTCAAGAGGTTGTTTTCTTTCATGCTTTGTTTTTTTTCTTTTTTCGTATTTAATTAATCGAGTAAATTGGCGAAAAATTAAATTCTTCGCGTCAACTTGCTATACCTGCTATGTAAAATGTATTATCAAGCCCGCACGAGTGATCTGATCCAGTAAGTAAATGAATATTCAACCTGGTTCCACTTTAGTGCCTCAAGTGGCGAACGGTCACTCATCAGTAGCAAGCCAAAGAATTCCGGCAATTAAATAAAGGTAAGAATTATTTCAATGCGATTTAAAGAGAAGGTAGGTAGGTATCCATCGTTATTTTGCAATTTCACAACATCTGCAGAATAAACAGCAACGAAATATGCACTCACAAATCTACGATTTTCTGGAGAATATGTCAATTATATGATAAATTATGTACGCCTTGCTCAATTGTGGAATGGAATGGCATTTTAAGCAAGGTAGGGATTGTATACCAATAGCAATAATGTTGGTAATTGTACCGCAGTTGGGATGAAGTGTACGTACAATGCGATTCCCCGTCACCAAACCAGTTGCATGATTACACCTTTCGACCTTAAAGTAAATCTGATCTGTACTCAATTTACGCCATGCAAACATGAAAATAAACTTGCTTTTCCTTATATTGCCCAACTATGAACTAGAAAGACGACTAGACTTAAAGATTGCGACAATTTCTAAAGAAATCAAAGGTAGAGCCATGCTTTCTTGGTAGTCGTTCTAACCGAGTTTTCTTCTTGTATTTCCTATCACGTTAAATGAAACTAACAACACGATATAATAAAACATGTACCTTGTGTGTTAGCTTGTTAAATAACGTTCGCTTGAATCTAACTTCGTGAACGCATCCACCCATGAAGACACAACAGCGACACGGACGTGTCTAAGGTATCAGTTCAATGGAAATGATGCAAAAGTATTTAAATTTTATTTTATTCAAGTTTCCTCTATAGGCAAAAACATTCGCACAGTTCACGGTCTACAACTGTAATCTAAAAGGGCAAATCTCCGAATGTTTGATGTGCTGACCGTGATCCGATCTTCGGCTACTTGTAGGAAGGTCATATATTTATAAAGTTGATGAAATTATTTTGCAAATATAATCAGAAATTATATACAGAAAAACTGGAATTTTTTGGAAACACCTTGAACTGGGTTAAGATTCTCGAAATAGGACAAACAGCAGGAAATATATGGGTATGTATAAAAGATTGTTGACCAGATAAACTGGTCTAGATTGCCAAGGCTTGTATTGGATCTAGATTAGAATTTGATATTCGTACTGGCACCACAGTACTGAAATTACTGTAATCGAGAGAAGCGGCCGAAAAAAAACGTCGTTTGAATGAAATATAAATCAACCACTAATTTTATAGATAAAATAGTTATCTAGTCTCTATTCTAAATGTTGCCTATTATGTAAATCTATAGGTGGTCATATAACGCTATGTAAATCAAATATTTTCACCGAGTAAGTGATAGATGATTTTTGTGCAATTTTTCTGTAAATTCTGAAGATGGAATCTAAATCTGTCTATAATGCAAGTTTTCTGAAGAAAAATACGATTGAAGACTAACAATCTAAATTTCTTTTTATATTCCGGCTGTTACTAAAATACCATGGAAATTCACACGACAGGGCTTTGGATTATTATCTTACAAAAGTTGTAAAGTCTCTCTCATAAATAACAGCAAATATACTGTTTCTTTATACAACATTTTAAATTATGTAAAAAACACAACATATGTTTTAATTTGTAGTTTTAGCTAGTGCTAAATTAGATAGTGCATATCACATTACGTTATTATAAGAAATCAACGTTGAATTTCTTGAATAATTCTCATTTAAAGGGTCAAAATGATAGCTTTAATTTCATTTTATTTTGTGGCGTCTTACAGAGCAGGTATATCACACATCTAAAGTAAGTAAATATAACAAAATTCCTACATTTCCAATTACATTTCCTGCATTTTCCAATTAATCTTTTATCAGTAAGTATATATCTAAAAAAATAAAATCACTATCGTTAATGCATTAGAGAATCAAAAATCACACTCGAAATATAAACTATGTTATTATGCACCTAAATTATGGCCAGTGTAATTCTGAAAGTTTAATAGACTGTATATTTCCCACCTTTCTTTCTTACCACACGAAGGTAATCGTAGGGGATTAATTTTTCACTTGTCAATCTATCACGCCCTTTTGGCTTTCGAAGGGAACATAATCACACATTGCTTCTTCCTATACCCTAATGGTTGTGATAAGTCAGTCGGATTCATTTTAGATTCCCGGGCGTCACTTATGTTTTAATGTGGTGAACGAGGTGCCTTGTTTCTTGTTCGAACCTCTGAAGATCAACTTTGCTTAGTTTTTTGTTTGAAGATCAATATTAAATTGAAGGCCATGATAAAAGGATTTCAAATAGCTGTTATGCCATGGAACTAGGGAATCTTTTTTATTCTCTCACGCTTTTTCGTGCATTTTCTGTGATATAATATTTAGAGTGGCAGTGGTAAAAGTTAGCTTTAAGTTTGTCTAATAAGTAAGGTATAACAATATCCCATTACTGATAATTTTCCTATTTTCATGTGAATTACCCAAACACGTTTAAAATGTGAATATTTTATGTTCATATTTTTGGCAAGTGCTTTAACATTCTACCTTTACGAATTTGCACAACCAACCATATTTTTCTTTATATAAATAACTAAAAAGACGGTATAAGATGTAAGAAATATATTGCTTAATAAAGGCAATTTATATATACAAAAATATATTACTTAACAAAATAAATTTATTGCAAGAAAAGTGGAATGTGGTGAAAATTATTATTATGTATGTAAATGCAGTCGCGTTCTTTTCCTTTCTGAAAAACTAAGCTTTTTATAATATAAAACTATAAAAACGACATCCAAGTTAATTACGTAGTTTTTAACTATGTCTGTGTTTAAAAATAAAACTGTGTAAGATTTTCATCTCATATCGGTCTAGACACATCTACCACACTACCTAAAAGATGACGAGTTCGTTTCCTTATACTCTCTTACAATTTTAAAAATAGCTAGACAGCTCCGCAGTTCCAGGTCACGTCGCGAACCTATCAATAAATTGCAGTCTGGCAAAAAGTCTATAAAACTCCTCGTGCTCCGTTAATCTCACAAAAAATGATCACCTGGGAGCACTCCCTTTACATCAGAGCACATGTACTTCCGGAAAAGATTAATTTTTTCATCGGCTTGCTTTTTGGATCCCAAAGCACTTATAATTAGAAGCGAACCTGCATAAAAAGGTTGTCATCTCCTAATTGATTATTAACAATGCTTGAAAGTTAAACCTTGCTTTGGAACAGCGGTAACGTAATTAGTTGAGACGTAAACGCTATTACCTGGGCTGGTATAGCCAGCGCAGATGATAGGTGAAACACATACAAGTTTGTGGGCTAGAGATTATCTAAAGCTCTTTTTTATTAAAAGAAAAATGCCAGCAAGGTACCTTTTAATTAATGCCCCGTGCAAAAGTAGGAGGAAAAACGACGGTTCTTCATCGAATTATGGTATAGCGAAATAATTGAAGGCATGCAGCGAGGCTCCAATGCGGCTGAATTATGCAACACTGCACAATAACGGGCGAGAAAGCAGTTTATATTATTGTTGATTTCAATTATGCATAGAGGTTTGTAATCTATCACTTAAAAAATTGAATGACTTTTTGTAATTGCAACACATACACATATTACCGGAACAAAATGCATATTAGGATTTTACTATTATTGGCTTCGGTAATTAAGTAAGGAGGTTGAGCGTAATCTGTTCCGAAGTGCTTTTATAATACTCAAGGTAAAGTATCTTAGGAAAGACTGTTTCTACAGATCTTCCATGGTTAACCTTTTGTAAGAATCTTTTGTCCTGTTGGCTTTCTCAGTCAGTTTCATTTGTATCTTAGGTATTTTCATCTTCTGAAAAGAAGCGAATAGAACCATCATTGAACTGAACATAATTGAATATCACAACAATTTGATCTATAGCTGAGGTGATAGCTCCGATTTTAGACTATAAGTTTATAATTATATAAAACTATGGGTTTATAACATCTCAAAAATATTCGTAGAGATTTTCAAAATCAATAATTTTGGTAAAGTTCTTGTATTTTTCTGATGTAGCTTATGATGAACTCATATTCTAAATTGGTCCGATCTTTCATTCATATTTTTGTACTTTTCAATTCTTAAACATATTTTACTCTAAAACTCGATAGTACAGCATTATTCTTTTGGGATTCAAATTTTGTGTAAAAAAATCATATTAAAATCATATATCATTTCATTATTAATTTATACCAAGCACATATTTCGACCACAATAAAAAATATATTCGATTCCAAATGCAAATTTTACTGATATTTCAAAAAATCTTGAGTAAAACTTCGCAAATTATAACTTTGACCTTAGGTATTAATTATAAAACAAGAGAATTTGTCAGTAAAACGTGAATTCTTCCCATTTCGTTAATAAAAACTACCAAGGCGAATTTTATTATTTGAAATTTGCCAAATAAAATATATATGAAAGTATTTTGTAAGTCTTATTTTACTTGAAAATAAAATTCTACTTTTGCCTATTGTAGAAATTACGTTGCCTACAAAATTACAAAACACTAAAAGTACTAACTATTTATATGACAGAATTTGCAAGCCTTAACAAGTACAAAAGCAATCTGTTCCTGTCCTTTACAAAATTACACTTTAAAAGTGCTTCTCATTCACTATTCAGGAATAACAATTTCATACTACCGAAAAGAATAAGAATATTGCGCTTTAATTACTAAATTCTACACTTCTATATGTGACCTATTGTATAGGTATGATCAGATATTACTGGACTACGACTTCTCTTAGTAGTTTTTTACTTCATTTATTTTTAATATAATGTAATAAGCAGAATATCACACTATAATCGCGATTTTGTTCTTTATTCCTATTCTCCTTTTTAGTCACGGCTACCAATCAATCAATCGCATTTGTGCAATGGGAAATTAAAAATCAAATAAAGATAAAAACACCATCATCACGAAGATCACATTAAACCGAATTTAGCCGAATGAAATAAAGTTACGTAGTTATTTATATTTAACATAGCGAAACTGATATCTCTTCTGGAGAAGACTATGAACACTCGAATGCATCCGAATATCGATTAAATCATCGTGTGGTGAAGAACGTAGTGATAAATGTTCTAGAAAAATCAATTCAAATTAAAATGCATTTTAATGATTTTAGACATAACAAGAGGCCTTTATACCTTGATATCTTTATTTATATAACCAATTTTCCTATGAATTATGACACACTTCTGATTGGAGTAATCGTGGTGTTTGGTTATATATTGCAATTGAAAGACTTGATTGCGATTAGGAATACTAAGAATACTAAAATTGTAATAGTAATTGTAATATTTCAAGTGAAGGGCCTCACCACTTTTGTAGTTCATAAATTTGTATATTTGTCCGTGAACCTAACACTTCAAAATTTTCAATTTATGCTTCTTTTTTGATAATATCATTTGTTACGAAGCCACAATAAATTTTGATATTTTACGTATGCAGTTCTTTTTGTATAAATTCAACAGTCATTACATAAATAAGAATGGTACTGTTCCATGAAATATTATATTTAAGCGAGCAAGTGCTATTAATCGTGTTCTGGATCATTAACCTCATAAAGAGGAATTTTTTGAATACTTGCGATGTTCTTTTGTCGTGTTAAGTGTGAGCTGATCTTTCAGCTTGACATACAAAAAATCTAGAATTCTTAAATCGTTTAAAATGCATACAACATTGATTTACTTTTTCTTCTTTAGCACACGCTAAATAAATATACTTTTTAATAATTAAAATTAAAATTCTACAGACATCGTAAAAGTAAGCCGCATTGTTGATATACTTTGGAATTCTACTTAACGAACAAAATTAGTCTTTATTCTTTTAATTATATTTCAAAAACTGTAACTTTATTTAAGTTTTTTTTACTTTTGAAGCATTTATTTTGTTTGGATGTTAAAATTGAAGCACGACTAAAATATTTGTGTAGGTTAGTATTATTTTGTAAACTACTTTTCAAATATTTGCTTCTGTTTTTCATGGGGATAAAAATGGGCGTGTCGAAATGTTCTTCTCTTAATTAACTAAATCATAGTTTAAATATAATAGCCTGCACTGCTAATTCAATGCCAATCTATTAAAGAAATATATCATCAAAGAAAAACATTGCATCATGTGCTTTGTGTAAAGTACTATTACTGAATATTTTAAAAATAATAATAAAACACGTTCAATCAATTTAAGGTTAATGAAACACAATCCACACATATAATAAAACTGTAGCGGGGGTCAATTCTTTACATTGAAGATAACTAAAAAAATATTTTTTGGAGGATATTTGACACCAATAGAAGCCAAAAACAAAATTAAAAATTTTTTTGTCTGTATGCCCGGTTGTGCACGCATAACACAAAAACTACTGAAAATATGAAGCGATAAAATTTGATTTTTGTACATGAAAATAAACCACTCCTATTTTTATGATAGAATAGATATAGTGATGGAAATATTAGGTTTAGTGAAAATACTTTATTTTCTAAAAGTATGAAACGAAAACGGTTTGATCAATTTTAAGACACGTAGAATTGCTATTCGTCCAGTGGAATTTTAATTCACGGTGAATTAACTTGAATTTATTTATTTTCTTAAATTTAAATTTAATAACAATACAACAATTTTATTGCGTTGGTTTCTGTTATTACGATAATAAAAACAAATGATAAACTTTCTTAAAATTCAGTGAACAGATAGACAAACATAATAAAATGCTGTTAATATTATAGTCAGTCAGTCAGTATTATAAAAAATTGTATTAATAAGTATTCAAGCAACTAATTAATAAACAGGCAATAAAGCTAAAAATGAATTAATATGTTTTCAAATATATATTCAATATATACATATTTATAATATGCATAGACTGGAATTATTTTCATAACACCACTGGGGTTTACGATTTAGCTTCTACAATATTTCATACAGCAACTATTTCGAAAGTACTGGAAAATTGTGAAATCGACTGCCTGAAATTCAACACAACATTTTCTTTTTGATTTTAATTCATTGATATGAACGCTACGACTGAACGTACTGCTGCTGCCTACCCACCAAATAAGTCAAAGTATACTTGACAGTGTTTTTATTTAACAAATGGAATGTGTGCAATTAAATTAACTAAAATAAATCGGCTTTGACCTCGTTAATTAAAATAAAATTTAGTTTAAAAAAAAATAAATTAGAATGTATCAATGTTAAGTTGGCTACTAGTTAGTAAATTCACATTTTAATTACAGGTATTAAAAAATTCGTTGTTTTTACTGTAGGCAGAATCTAATTGCATTTACTTAAAGAAAGTTACAGGCGAAAAAAAAACACTAAAGTTAAATACGGATGCAAAAAATCAAATTATAGCGTATCTAAAATGAAGATACGCCATTTACTAAAGTAAACTATGCCGTAAATGAATGATAATTGGTGATTAATCAAAAAGTGTTACGGTTAGAAAGTACGTGGTGATTTCACGGGGAATAGCATGGGATTTTAATTTTAGCACCTTCTCCATCGGTATTTGAAAAAACATGCGATGAAATAAATAAAATTTACTTCCGCTTTAGGACTTAACGCGCGCCTCGCGGCATATTGTTTTTATTGTTCTGATCTCTGTCTAATGGACAATCTCCTGGAGATCGTCATGTGTGTTTTTCAGTGCCACAAATGTCGACTATAGGCTGTTGCATAATAGTGCGGAATTATTTTGTGATGATGTCTCCTCTAACTTCCGAATAAACCATATGCCTATTGTGATCCGTTCAACCAAAAGTCGTTATGCTGTTTAATATTAAGCAATGCAATCAACTTACTTTGTTGTGTCTATCAACTTTTCCATGCGATCCAAGGTCAGAGGTGTAGCATTAGTGTGCTGAGTTTTTTGAAGCTGGACAATCGCAGTCGGAAGACTATGCACTGGCTCATTAAATGAAAATTAAAATGCGCACAGCAATCAAATCAACACAATGCAAAATTTAAAATTGCGGATATAACCGTTCCTCCCGTCGGAGAAAGTAGCGAGAAGTCATAAATTACTTTCGTACACGTCTATCCGCGTTTTTTTAAGCACAATCACTTCACTGCTATCGCGTCTTTATGCCTTTCGGCGGTTCAAAATATGATGGTGCAAATATTCAAATCTAATTACAGGTTATATCTTCGCAAACTCCTTGTTCGATTTTTTTAACGAATTGGAGCCCGACACAGGCTCGAGATCAGCCGGCGGAAAAATAATAATTTTGAAAGGCACAACAGATTAGCAACCTGCTACCGAAAATCTTAATATCATCTACCTGCGCGACGACGAGTGCAACTTAACTGCTGAAGCTTGGGCACGTAGCGCCAAGAAGATGGAAATTTCGCTGGCCTGAACCGCGAGCTTGGCTAGAGGTAGTGGAAACCGAAGACGGATGGAGTACATAGGCAGAAGAAAACGCGAAAGACTGGCTCTGTCCGTGCCTTGGAACGAAGGAACTTTCTCGGTACATATAATCTTTGGAATGATGAGCATAGCACACTTTAGCGCCTCACGAGAGTTTAAATTTACGGAACATTGGAATATTCGAGCATAACTATTATTATGATCCATGAAACAAAACTGATCAAAGCAATAGCCCATAGGCCATATTGAATTTGCCGAGTTACCTGTGTCTACCAGGCTTGGATAACGCTACTTCGCGCTTAGTCGGCCGATTGGTACATTTCTTATAGCGACCAGCTAACTCCAGATTGGGTTAATAGCAAGAAATTGAAATTCGTATCACATCGAAGCAAATTCGTGAACAGATTTTTAATTGATTATCACCGTGTCAATAAAAAATCAAATTACCTACCACCGGCCAATTTTGTAACACCTTTCTGTTTCGCCCGCATTCATTTTAAAATATTGCTTACAACTTAATTGGGAAGACATGAAAATATAAGTGTACGAATTTCTATGAAAAACACATTATTAAAATCAATCAAAACTAATCATAATAATGATAAAGCGCCAAAGAAAAGCGAATATTCTTAAATGGCTAATTTGAAAATTAATTTATATAATATTGTTTTAAGTAAATATTATTAGAGTTCTTTTGATGGGCACTCTATAGTTTACAAAATTGTTTTTGTTAGTCATCTCAGGCACGATAAAGGGGCAAACAAAGTATAATATTTTAGGTTGATCTAGGTCTAGGGATTAGGAAAGTTGTACAGAATTTTGTTCAATAGTCAAAGACAAAAAGGCAAAATTTGAAAGCCTTTATTTTAAGTTGGTCGATGAAAAGGGTGATTAAAAATAACATAAAAAATTGTTGAACAAGGTAAAAGAAGTACAAAACAGTACATTTAAGGGCATAAATATATATTTTGTAATTTAGATCAGTTCCGCAATATGTGGAGTAGTCCGTAAATCAAGGATTTAAAAAAGCAGGTGGTAGTGGTAGGAGTTATCGAACAAAAAAGCCAAATTTGAAATTTGAAAACAATAAAAATTCATGCTTTCTTTGTTTTCCTTTATGTAACAGCACTGAAGTAAATAAATATTTTATGTGGTGGTATTTTATTAAGTTATTTATAATTTCAAAGGCTGTTTTTTTGCGGGATGTATGTTTCTTTGTTCTATTTGTTTTGATCCCTTTTTGTTTCATGCTTTTTTTTATCATATGTACTTATTTTGGTGTATTTAAAAAGAGTGAATCATAGAAAACACAGTTTTCAAATCACAGCTTTATAACAACACTATAAAAAATCAAGTTTTCCATTTTGCATCTCCGAAGGGAGAGGAAAACGTGAATAATTAAAAACAACCAAAGTAAAATGAAAAACAAAAAATAAAATACTCTTTTTAAACTGTACTGTTGGCACGCTCTTTTTTTATTACAAATGTTATAAGTTTTTGTTATTACAAATGTTTTATTTTTAAGTAATTGATAATTTATAGGTTTTATCAAATGTTACGAAATTTGTAATAAAATTGTAATAAATATGCATCGCATAGGATCAGTTGGCATATGTTAGAATACGAATTTACACAGCAGTCTGTATATACTCGTATTTTATTACTTATAGTAAAAGCAAATTACAACAAGGAAATTACTTTTTTCAAGTTTAACAAATTTATTGGTAAGGAAAAAGAAAAATTTTTAAAATGAAAAGAATAAATTCATTGAAACAGAACTTTACTTCTTATTTCAAGATATCGCTTTCACTTACCTAATAAAAACTATTTAAATTCAAAAGAACTCTCCCTAGTTCACCAATAAGCACTTAATTCGTTTCATCTGCGATAGTACAAAAATATGTTTTAAATAGAATTCCATTCTCAGAGCTATTTCAAAATATGCTTGTAATTAAGATTGCCCGACTTCCTTTCACTAAAGCAGATAAAGAAAGTTCAGCACCTCATACTTTTAGATCACCCCTTGTGGTTTCATTCAAATCGGCAAAATGATGACTACGAAATAACGAAATAGCTAAGCCTCTAATTAACTTCAATACATTTATTTCGAGGTACCTAGATGGTTGAATGGATTGCCCTAAGTCATTGATTCAACATGCTAATATTAATCATTTCCTCAGCCACAATTGGGACACTTAACAACTCGGTCAATGAGATGTACCGACATCTGAACCAAAACAAGTTGATGTTGATCCCACTCGTTTGAAAAGGTTTACGATCGTTTCGTAGCACACGATTCGAATACCGAATCAACTCGTTACTTATTTTTATAGACAAAGTGCTTTCAAGACAACATAATGAAAATTTAATTGAAATGCGAGCAAGTTTTGCATCAAAGCAATGTCCTAAATTTTGCGTTGAAAACATTCACATGAATTCAAACTTTATAATGTCATTTCACTCTCCTAAACTCATATAAAAATCCAAAAAAGTCTCAACCTGAAGTAGGGTAAAGAAGAAATCGATTGGATATCTCCATAAAAACGTAGTTGATTTGCCGGTTCATTTAACCATTATCACGTCAATAAAGTAATTAAAGTAATGAAAAAATGTGGTAAATATTCACTTTATAGTCCTTGAAAAAATATTTGTAAATCTATTTAGAAAGGGAATACCTTGATTTTAGTTTTTACAATCTACTTCCAGTTGCTTCCCATTCTTCCGAGCTTATTCTTTAAAAACTCGAGTATGCATAGCTTTAAGCGATAGAAAGTATGTAACCTTTGACTAAATAAATAAGAACGTATGTCTCAGAAAATGTAAAAAATTATCTTGAAAAAAAAAAACTACTACTAAAAAACTCCTAAATACCGTCGCCTGAGGTGGTATAGTCTCACGCTGTTTTTTATTTTGCCACATTTTTACTTTTTTTAAAACGATTGTATCACCTCCGAATTAAGGATTCGTATCACTCTTTTAGGTGTTGGTGCCATCCAAACCAGAACGCCCTTCAGCCCGCACTAGAAACGCTACTGTCCTAAATAATGATAGAGATCTGAAAAAAAATTACTTAATTAGGTAACCAAAATTCATGTTGCTATGCTTTGTACTTTGGCAGAATAGTTAATTAATAGCACAAAGCTTCCTTATCTTAAACATTTTGGAACACTAGAGAATTTATTAATGAGTACAAACACGTATATTAACTCTTTAAGGACTTTTAATTACACAAATAATGATCAAATTACACTTTAAAAAGTATAAAATTTTATAGTTAAAACACCGTTATTAGTTGTATTGTAGCAACGTCTTTAATTAGTTATTAATGCTGAACTCGTACTTGTTTTATTTTAAAGGAAAGTTTTTGGTCTTATAACCTTTGTAATCTTTTGTATTTACGAAAAAAATCTCCAAAATAGATCTTCTGATTTTTGACCAAGGTGCACTTATGCGATTTTCGTCCTTTGCATAGTGAAAAATCGCCACTAATTTTTTCTTCAATTACCTTTTTATAATTTTCTAAGACCACATCTTAAAAATTTTGGCAGAGTATCTATCCTCGTTAAAAAAAAAAAAAGCAATGGAAGGTTGATTACCATTGTTTCCATACGTTTATTTAGACTTGTATTTGGATAATCTGAGCCCAACCTCATGGTAGCTTAAATTAAAAAGCCTAAATAGTTAATATCCCAATTATGAAGCAGTAATAGAAAACACGTGATATGAAAAAAATCTAATCTGATTTGATTTAATTTATTGAATTCTCAGAAGTCAGTAGGGGACAGTCGTAATAAAGGACTGTACTACTATAATAGTCCTTAGAAAAGCAAAACCCTAAATTTGCAGTATGTCAATTGTTGACCATATATTCTTCTGTGAAATAGGTAAGGTAGACATCATAATTTCATAATTAAATTTTTTAGTTTTTGTCCGAAAGTTCCCAATGCAGCTACTTTATTTTCTGGTGAAAATGGGAAGAATTGCAGTTAGTTGTAATTAAAACAAAATTCGAAAATAATGAAACTATTTTCAGAAATTCAAAGACATACACTCAATTTTATTTAAAACGCAAATATAAATAGTTTAAAACACTTATTTTGAGCACAATAAATGCGCATTTTAATAATAACTCTATCTAAAACAAATTGCTTAGAGCACTGAACTTATTTGCTTTTTACCTTTTACACAATAATTGCGGATTTTCAAAAAAAAAGCACAATATAAATTCTGATTTTTTTACTGCATTTTACCATCGTAAAAAATGTACGGTACCTAATTAAATCTAATAATGGCTGGAAAATGCATACAATACTGAAAAATTTTAGGAATAAATAATGATTTATATATTCTTCGAAAATGTTAACATGTTTCACTTTTTTTAAAATTTAATTATAAAATTGCTAATTTGGACTTTTTATCCTTCCATGCCTGGCGTCAGTGATTGCACCCCATAGTTCGATAATGAAATCATCCGTGAAGCCAAATGCCTCCAGATCTGAGTTGTCTATAGCTTCTGCAAAGTCCATAGAATTTGTTTTGTTTTCTCCAAGATCCCAAATCTAAAAAAACAAATATATTTAAAAGAATTATTCTCATTCATATAAAATATATAAAGGAATATTTACTTGTGTGGCTAGCTCTGTGTCATTAATTCCCATGAAGGCATCCAAAAGGCAGTTGATCGCATCTATTCCGGCTTGTATTCTTTCATCAAACTAAAAGGGAAAGTAATAAAACAACTAAAATAAGCAAACAATGGGAATATTTAATTACAATCTAAAGGTTTATCTACTGTAGTCCTCGAACAACAATTGGAAAAATTCAGTTTAATAGAGAAATACAATTTGATATGATGTGACAGAAATTCCTACACTACAAATAGATAGGACTTAAAGAAGATAACAACACAAGTAAGTTGAACACTTGTTTATCCTGCGAGTTGGTGGTTATATTTATTTCATTGATAGCCAGTTAAATTAGTCTATTACTCTATTTAACTTCTTGTCTTATAACAATGTATGAACAATTAAGTGTACAGTGTACGAAATTACAAAAATTTAAGCAAAAAGTACTATCCCAATAAGGCACATTTACCATATTATTTTGTGGAATTGGTGTGCAAAGCAGCTACAATATTAAACGATCGTCCTATGACAAGCAAATAGCAAGAAAATTGGACAGATCTCGAATTCTGATGGAACTTTAATTGTAAAATAGTGACATTAATCTTTATTTGTTCGTTTATATGTTTATTTGTATTATCTTTATGTGCTTACCTATTGGACTTATATGAGTGAACTTTTCATGTTTACAATATAAACATGGTACAAGTGGTATGGTATGAAAGTCATTTTTTTGAATATTTAAATATAGATTGAAGTATATCTTTACAAAAAGATTAATTTATTTTATACACAGTCTTAGATTTAAAAAGCAGCAAATTTGACGTGATAGTTTTCCATTATTTTTAAAAACGAATTGAGCTATGTCTTTCAAAAACTGTAAGAACCTAGACCACTAATTTTGAGAAATAAAATTATTTTTATTATAACACATACATAATATCACTATTACATAAGATCTGGTTCGAAGTTTTAAAGCATACAAAATAGTAATACTATGTACCATCAATAAATAATAATAACCTTATGATTTTATTATACGGTTTTTATCAAGTGATCGCAATTGCTTAGTAATTTATTACGATGAACTAAAATCGAAGTTAGTTAAGAAAATTTTAAGAATAGAATGCATGGAGTTCGGAGTTTCTTTTGCACGAATTTTATTTACGCGTAGTTTTTAGGAAGGAATCTATCGTGTAAAATGAGGTTTAGGTGTATATAATATAAATAAATTTATATTATTATAGCTATAGATTTAGGTTATTGGGAAATACTTCTGGAAAAATAATGTTTTCGTTTTACAGATATTTATCTTGTAAGCTGAAATTTTAAAAGTAGGATGTACAGAGGACATAAATGTATGCTGTACACTACAGTGAAGCACTGACCTTGTCTTCTATTTCCACATTCCCATTCGCTTTAAATCTCAGTGTTTCTTTACCAGAACCATAGCCCTGCTTTTTACTGCCTTTCGTTCCACTTCTCGGTCCGATTCCTTGGAAGCCGCTTTTCATGGGTTCAACCAGTCTTAACGTAAACGTAGATCCCGTAGGTATGTCCTTAAGTAACCTAGCAACTTCATAATGGCGTTTTCCTACTACAACTACCCCATTGAGTTTTTCAATGTGATCCCCTACCTGTTAGGAAAATAATAAACATGTAAAAGCCAAAAAATTATATATTTAAAAAAAATCTTACTGATATGTGAGGAATCCTGTCTATAACGCTTCCTTCTTTTATGCGCTTTATAAAAGCGTACCCGGCACCATTATCTGTTATTGTTAATCCTAAAGCATCCTCACTTTTTATAATCTCTATTTCTTTTGGACGACCTTTTCGGTGAGCAAATATAAAATCATCTAGTCCGATTTGTCCTCCAAGTAGCTTTGTCATATCCACTTTATGCGAATTCAGTGTACAAAATAATATCTAAAACAAAAATAGAAAAGGAAACAACATATAATAATTCGGTAGGAAACAATACAAGGAATTTGTTAATTAATATCACTTTTTCAAAAGGTCTACTTTGTGATAAATGCGTTTAAGAATAGCATTTATTGTATATTGTTCTTGTAATAAAGATTTGTATTAAATTTCCATTTTAGTTTAACAACAATATAAGATAGTAAACGTTTGAAAGGTTCCAAAACTCAAAATATTGAAAATCATTGTTGTTTTGTATATATTCGCCTTAATAGAAAATGTTTGAAACCAGTTAGAGAGTTTCTTTAATTCGTCCATTCTAGAATTTATAAAAATCAAAAAATCACACATTTTTGCAAATAAGATTTCATACCTAATTGTAAATTTTAAAATACATTAAATCATATGTTTATAAAATTTTTAATTCTTAAGCGATTTATTTTTAGGATTGGAAAAACATAAAACGAATCGGTGCAAACGCAGATAATTATTTAAGCATAACTATGTTAACTTAACTTTTTATCGGTTTACTATATTGTAGTATTTACTAATCTAAATTAGTATCAGTAAATATAGAGAGTGGATGGCGAAAAAGTAAAAGAATCGCAAGAATTACTTTTACTATTTTTATCATGATCATTTTACAATGATTAATTGCGATATTTTTTAGAAAGCTAAATTTACAAAACGACGATTTCTAGGTAATGAAGGTATAAAAATATTGCGCATTCCACTTTTTAAAAACAATACACTAAAGCGTAAACACTAGTGTATCTACTGTTGAAGGAAACTGTGTGAATAATATTCCTTTTATGTCGTTCTAATTGAGACATTTGTTTTATTTCGAGTTCATACGCTACTGACACCGGGTCTTTCTTTGCTCTTCGCATAGTTGGAAAGATTGAAATGGTCGTTTTAGTTTAAATCACTTTTACCACAGATAATAAAAGCGCAACCATTTCATTTCCGAGCCCTAGGTTCCTATTCAAGCAACAGCAGCGTGGAACAGTAGCTGAGATCTGATGCGGAACTATGCTTCGAACACACGTCGAGCCGGAGCACTTGAAACAGGTGAAAAGGCACCGCGAACTTTTCAGGCGTTAAGCATATTTTAACCTAATTTCATTAGAAATTCATTTTTCTGATTTTACTCTCGACCGTTGTCTAGATATTTCGAAATTATACAGACTCCCTGCGTAGGTATAACTCTACACACCACTTCGTGTGTGGTTCATTTATTTTAAATTTGCTGATATTATAAAATTATAAAAAAATACTCTTAAATAAGTTAAAAAATGAAGTATTTCCTTGAATTGTATTTAAGTGACTAGGGTAAAAGTTGATTTTATTTTGATTTTAAATTAAAAAAAATAAAGTCTGGTAAAGATTTGATTGCTTTATGATATTTTAAAAAATAAAATAAATGGAATTATAGACCTTTAAAAGCAAAAATTAAATAATAAATAATATCCATTGCTTAAGGACACGTGAAAAAAGCCCTATAATTCTGAAACGGATAGACGTGGTTCAGAGCTATTTAAAGGGAGTCAAAGCGCTATTTTAACGTTGGCCTTCTGGATCGGAGATATTCCTATTTGCTATTTCAAAATATCAGGGTTTCAAAAAGTAACTTTTAAGGCAAAACAATTAAGTTTCTTTGATTTTAATGCGGTTAGAAAAAATCTATATCATTTATCTCGTGGTCATATACCTGTTTCAGGACGAACAATTATAAGTGATCGCAAAAATATCTGATTTTAAAAATTATGTACATATTTTTACGAAATATAAACCAGACCATAAGTAATTTTTTTCTAGAGAATATTGTAAAGTTTGGATGTAGAATTTGGCAGACTTCTCAGATTAAAAAATTTTGGGGTTCCTTAATCACTTTATGAAAAACATTAATATCATAAAATTTATTTGGACGGAAAATACATTTTTTGAATAGTGCCAGAAAAGTTTTTTCCAAAATGTTCTCAAATTTATTACCAAAGAAAAGGAAAATAATTGATTACTTACTCTATTATTTCCGAATTTAAATCATTTTACACAGTGGTCTCTATTTTATATTTTTCGTTTGAATGAAATCAATAAATGCACGTTTTTGCCAAAAACGTGTTCATATTAATGCTGTTGCTATTTTAATATGTGATATGCTCTAAGAGGATGTTATTTGTATTTATTCGTTTATAAAAATATAACAACAAAAGTGGTCAGTATGGGTATTCTAAAATATATATATATATATAGGATACGTTATTCAGTTCTAGTTGCTGTGAATGTGCACAGTGTTTTTAGAATTCGGAAAATATTCTACTTGATATTTTTTGAAATGGAACTTTGAAAACTGCGTTTTATTATTAACTGTAAAAAACAGGTTTTATTTGTAATTAAGAATTAACCACGTGTATTACATTTAACCGGTGAAACCTGATGATATAAAACTCATGTCTTTATCAAGAAAAACATTCAGTTAAAAGATTTTGTGTCATTTTAATTACATTAACCATTTATTAAAATACATATTTTAATTGAACAACTTCCTCACAAATATTATCAGAGTTTTATATCACTTATGACATATTACATAACAAAAGTCTGGCCTATTACCTCGAAATGATGAAAATATTATTCGATAATATCTTTAACGCAAAACAGATTGTTATGACGACAGTATGAAAAACGATAAAGCTTGCATATTCACGTAATTCATTGAAATGCATCGTTTGATTTCAACATAACTAGTATAAATGAATATTTGAAGTTATTTTCGTCAATTTGCTATATTTTACTTAAAATTAACAAAACTTTTGCAAGCAGGAGGCCGTTTAATTGCACCTAAATGAAATTATATGGAAATAGTTAGCACTAGTTTTTCTATTTCGTACTATATCATATAAAATTATTCCACGAATTTTAACGCAACTTCCATTTCTAAGTAGTTCATTTGGCAATTTAGAATATAGTTATTCATAATAATGTTATTTATATTCATTAAAAAGTAGGCCATATTTGTGAATACGTATAGAAATTCTACAATCAGGTGAGATTTTGTTTACGCACGTTTTAAACAATTGACTATCAAGCAAAAGAAAATAGGTCTGAACGATGAGCGATAAAGGCAGCCTTTCTCGAGCCTTAGTGATAACATAAAAAAACATATATAATAACTTATACAACGTTACCTGAAAAAATTTATACGTTTCCTCTCTATAGCAACTTAATTCCTTTTTCTTTTTTTAAAACGCTATTTTTGCAATATAAAAGTATCACATGCATAAATTATTAAGTGGGGAAAGAAATAGGTGACCAGAATAAAGTCGACCTCTAAACTGGTAAAATAACTGTCTTGTAGAAAGTGTAGAACCTTGTGGGCTGTTAAAATTAGAAATGCTAATCGTAATTTCTTAGTTAGTTAATTCTCGATATGTTGATGATTCATAAATCCAATCCATTAAAATCTTTGCCATTTGACTGTAAAAGGGAAAATTCCCCTCACACTGAATTAACATTCAAATTCGTTATTTCTTTATGGTTCTTGGAAGAGAAAGATACCTAATTGAAATCCGAGATTTTTTTTTTGCTCTACAGGTTAAGATCTTTGGACGCAGGAACGATACCGAAGTAATAGTGTACGCTGTAAAACAATATCACTCTAAAATGTGATAAGATAAACTTCCTTAGATAAAAGAGTTGAGTAATCATGATAAGTAAATGTAATTACCTCGTCGACGGGAAAATCGTAGCACTCAGCAATTTTTTGATATAATTCCTTAACGCTAGAAAAGCCGGTGATGAGACCCGTAGGGCTTCCATGTGCAAGCTGGCAGTGAAATACCAACTGGGGCTTCGAAACCTGTGACTCGACGTTATGTTGCACAGGTCGCTTATTTTCTATAGAAGGTTCATTAGCCGGTGTTCCAGAGGGCACCACCTTGGTGTTATTGTTGTCATGCTGTACCAAAGGTTGAGTATTCCCAAAAGCACTACTTCCATGCTTTAGCGGTTTTTTATTGAATAACGGCATCTCGTACTAAGATAAACACACTATTTTCTCCTTCTTGGTCTCACTCTCTTTCAAGTCTTCAATTTAAACAGACAACGTAAGAACGGAATGGATGAATGGTGTAATAAGATTCGTTTCACAGCAAAGAACTCACTTTGAGGCTACTAGACCTAGAATTTTTCATTGGAAATAAGCAAAAGCTTTTAATTTAGCACTAATTTAAAATTAATTGAACGAATTTGCATGGCTGCAAAAGAAGCACTGCATGTACAATAATGAGAACCCAAATAAATATAATTGATAATTATAAAATGTCAATAGATCAGGTCAACGAATACACAAATCGTTGACAGCCTACCACGAGCACTGCGATCAGGGCAGCTAGCTTTAAGCACTGAAACTGAACACTGTGACACCAGTCCGGTACTACCATGGTCGATAATGAATACAGGTAAGAACTGGAGTTCCAGTGAGGTGCTTGCTTATCTGTGCTGCGATTCCAACACTTCAGTCATACGTTCACCTTTTCAGCACAACAACAGTCTTACTATACCTGGAGCTCCACTTTGCTCGTCTGTCGTAAACCGATAACTCAATGTTGAGTCTGTCGGAGTCGCCAGTTCTGCATCCAAAGCATGATGGTCTTTTAGACTCTAGACTCTAGAGGAAATACTACTGCCGGCCTTGACACCATCATTTCCGGAATATCTAATTTCGCTCGATTATTAAATTTGTATACGTGGAACATCATTTAATATGTAAGTGTAGCACCTCTAGCTTCTGGCTAAATTCGCTTGTCGCCCCATACTGACAAGTTTTATAAAAAAAAAAGTGCTTTCACCGTGTACAAGATTCATACGAGATTCTCAATGAAATAAAGCAGATGATTTGTACATAATAATGTATAGTATATACAACTACCCACAGCACAGCTAGTTTCTAGCAAGATGCTTCTTATATGCAACTAGCACAATTATCTTGCATTCCTCTAGACATCGTTTAAGTTGATTGATGTCCGTTTTTTATACCACGATTCCATGAATAAGCTAATGACTGTGGTCCACGTCGAGCGCGTTAATAACAATAGACCGCATTCCTAGACACAATTGGTGATCAGATGTTGTGCTATATTCGATTTGCTCCATGACTCTCCATCTATACTAATAATATAAAGGAAGAAAATTTGTTTGGATGTTTGTCTGACAGTACTGGATTGATTTTCAAAATTCGATCACCATTAGAACGCTAATTAAATATTGTACTTTAGTATATATATATTTAATATATATATATATTTTTTTATTTACTAGCAACCCTATTATAAACATGCCTGAGGCTATTTCGACTCCATTTTTTATAAGAGTGAAGTCTACGTATACAAAATCGCGAGTAAATTTAGTATTTAATAAATCACTTATATCAGTTTTAATCGATTACCTAATCAATATTACTATTGGTATAGTTTATGAAATTTTTGTTTTTTATTTATTCAAAAATATTTTATAAATAAAAGACCATAAACATATATTTACTTTTGAAATAACACACAATTTGAAAAATTAAATTTCGTAAATGATAAAGCATAAATAATTGAGATCGCAGAAGATAGTGTACGGTCTATATCATAGTTGTGGCTATAAGATATGAAATAATTCGAAGTGTTTGTGGAAGAATGGCTAAATAGATATTCCAAATGCAAGAAATCACGCAAGATGCAATCTATCTTTTTAATTTTGCTTTTAAATTTTCAAAAATGTCTTTTCAATTTGCTGCCAAAGAAAAATTCTGTGATTTCATTCGTACTGCCACTTGTGTTTCAAATTTTTCCGTTTATCTAAATGATATTACTTATGTATTTATTATGTGATAAGGACTTGTTTTTATGAATAAAATTAAGCAACAAGTATATTCGTGATTGGCTGTAGGAATGGCATGGCTCACAGTGCATATGCACAGATTATAGTACAAGAACAAATTTATGTTTACCATATGCTAATAGATTATGAAAATTTATTCAGACCGAAAAAACATTACTCTTACAATAATTTTTAACTCAATGTTCTCGTGCAAAAATACATATTTTAAAAATTTTATAAAAATCTACTGACAATGTCTACTTTTAAAAAATGTTTCAGCAGATTCTGCTAGCAACAAGTGCACAAAAATGAAAAAAAATGAAATGTATTAATGATTATACGCACATAGTTTTAAAATCTTCCTTAGTTTATTCTTTCGCTCTATTTAAAAAAAAGCCCCGATGGTAGGCGCGTAGACTGAAAGGTAAATTTCATACGTTGGTTTTTATCAGGGCAAAATTGTAAAGCTAAATTAGCCTTATTCAACGATTTATCAAACATATTTAATTCAGAATAAAATTTTGACAATTTTTGTAAAAAATTGAATGGTCACCATTTTGAAACCAATAAGCCGATTTAAGCCATTTAAGAACTTGACTGAGATATAAACCTAAGTTACATTTATGCCAAATTTCGTTTCCATATGTTCAAAAATACGGCCTCAAGTTTGTTCACAAATTTCGTTATGTCCCATATATATGAACATAATATATATAAACTTTTGAACGGATGGTATTTCGAGGTCTACAGACCATGATCGGAGAAACTATAGTAAAATTTTCTCGGTTGCCATGCAAACGTCCGCAATAGGCAGATTGCATTTTCATTACAAAAGTCCAACAAATTGAAAAATCAGCGAGAAAGAAAAGTGTTTATTTTTTTTTTGACCTATAAAACTTAAATTATCAGTCTGTCAGTCAGTCAGTACAACTTACCACTTGTCCAATTAATCAAAAAAACATTGTTAAATATAATAATAAAATTAGTAAAAACATATAGGCTTTGAACCAACAGGTTTTCGATAAGTTGAACGTACGAAAAGGGCTTTTTTTAAACAAATTAAACAATTTTTACATGTTTGGAAGTTGTAACTTCAGGTAACGATTTGCGATCTGAATCATCAAATTCGTACAACAGGCCATAAAATCCTTGGAAATTATTATGTGTGATGCCATTATGGGGTTATGAAGTCGAAACATACTTGCATCATATCATTTTAGTCTCAAAACAATAAAGAAGTTACATTACAAAACTTACACTGGCACCGACACGTCCCACAGATGAACGATACATATATACACCTCTAAAATCAGTACCCTCCACTGCAGTACACACATCACAGAAATCTAGAAGGTATAGGTAGTAATGAAAAAGTTCGTAAGATTGTGAAAAGAGTTGTAACAAAAAAATCAACGGTCTGGCTTACGTCAGTGGTTAAAATATAAATACTACTTAACTAATAAATAAAAATTTAAAAGTACTAACAATTCCCATTCGTTTTTAAATTATTTGTTCGCTATCCTTATAGCAAACTAAACGTCCACATTAATTGATTACCTGTCCGCTTTTAGAAAACGGTTGTTCACTTATAGATCCCGTGGCTCCCTATGAGGAAAAAGTAAATTTAAATTAAAATAAAATAAAAGTAGTCAAATAACATCATTCAGCTTTGGAGTTTTAAATTTTTATATGCCACGTTACCTTTTCTCCTAAAATCTTATTTTCCTAAAAATACCAAACCCATAATTCCTAAAGCTAGGTGTATTAAAGAAGGGTTTAGAAAGAATTTCGTGCGATGGCGTAATAAATATTAAAAATATCAAGGGAATTGTGTATACATTTTCAATATATTAAACCACACTTTGCCTCCATTGTCCTTGTAGTCGATACTAAATTGCACTCTTTTTACCTGAAAACATTATTATAAAAATTAAATAAAGGAATAGTTAATCACGGTAAATACACATATTATTTATTTCAACTTCATTCCAAATTAATCAATTGATTAGTATAAGTATATAACTATTTATAATAATTTTATTCACAAACTTTTGGTATCTATTTCACATTTAGATGTTTGTATAATATGTTTAAAAAATCTCAATATTGTTAGAGGCTACAATACTCTGATTCACCTCTTAATGCTCTATTTAAAGATTCCCTATATGAATTATATAAAGATTTATTATTTTGTTTAAGAATTGACACAAATATTAGATGAATTATAATGCTATGTAGTAAGAATAAACGTTGTTAGTATTACTTCTTGTATATACTAATATTGCAGGAATAGATAATGTAGATTTTATGAAAACGCTAGTCGCAACTAGGAGAAAAGGTGCAAATAAGTAGAGGGCTCTTTGGCCAAGTCAATCACATGGGCAGATGTCGCTAAAAGAAGCTACTATCTAACTAGTGGCATCTGAGCCCTCATCTTATTTTCTAGTGACTAAAAACTAGAAAATCATTGTCATGCTGGAATGTCGAACAGAATAGTAGAAATGTTATAAAAATAATCACGTTATCAAAAATACGTACATACTAATTAACCAGAAACAATTTCCACTTAATTGATTTTCTTTCTTTTGTTGGAAGAGTTAAGCTAAGCAAAAATTTGAATCTCATGTGATAACGTTTACCTTAAAATAACTTGCAATTTATCAACAATATAATGATTAATGGTTTCGTTTTATTTAATTTGTTACCTAGAACTTAAATCAAAACAAGAGTAATTGAAGTTGGCCCACTAGTAAATATATATACTTTAATACTTAGTACTTTATACAACAAACATTTAAATAAAAAATCTAGTCATTACCTTGTTATGTGCATATCATACATTTTAGAAATCTACTTTACAAGTAATATTAATATTTATGTATATAACTATAGAAATCCTCACCCTCAATTAGTTTCACGCAAAAGGCGTTAGTAGATGAATTTGTTAACTTTTATTTACAATTTCAATTTCAACAAACAACTGGGCCAATTTCAAAAATCTCATTCTGTAATATCTTAAACTTTTCTTACTATATATGTAATATCTACTTTAAAGTAATCTTTTTTTACAAAAAAAAAGAAACGAGCAATTTATGTGTAATATATTTTCTCTTACGTGCGGTCTTCAACTGGCAGTTTAATGGATGATTAGAAACCAAGCAAACAGAACTGGAAATATATTTCGAAGTAAACAAACACTCAGGAAGACGAGAAATCATTACGATACCTATCCTCTAAGGTCAATGTTGCAACAACCTTGTTACTCGAATTGTAAAATTAACATCTACAAATATAACAATTGTCAGATTAAAGCCTAAACCCATAACCACTACAACTCCTTCTGTGCAACTATTTGAGGTATTATTCATATAATGACAAACTGGTCAAGTGTACATGTTTCCTGGACTTCCCTCTGGTTTTATATTTTGTAAAATGTTCGTTGTTTTCGGGCGATACAAAAACTAAGGACGACTATATTCAGTATTATGTATATTTAATAGCATAAACCGGATGCTGCTGCTGCTGGATCACGAATTCAGGCTTTAACAGTATTTGTGGCAACACGATAAAAATTTAATTGCTATAACTTTATTTTTCTAAAGAAAAAGAAAAATTCAAGCTTAATATATTTATTGAACCATGCTTTGCCTCTATGTTCTTATGTACATGGAAAAGTTTCTGTTTCACTCATAAAATTTAATACAAATGCAAAAATTCTACTGATTAATAACAATTAGAAATTTCAAGAGTACTTGCTTGTTACATGCCCATATTCTGGATGGCCGGTGTATAATTTTCCAACAATACGAATTTCGAGAACACCAGCAACGAACAAAAAACGACCTGTACACGGCAGGTCGTCATTTATATCAATTCACACAGAACGATCACAGAATACGGTTGTTGATTTTGTCGCGTAATTTCATCCCTCGATTTTTTCTTTATTCTAAACAATCTACTTATTTTTTATTTTGTTACTTTGATTATCCTTTTAACTGGCCGATGCGCTAAGCTTTCTACTAGAGGGACTTCAGTTTTAATATGATCTGGCAAACAGAAACATTAATAGGCAATTCATACCACATCGATGCATGAAAGACACTTTTTTTAGTGACTTAGGGTAAAAAGTAAAATTGGACTGAAGCTACAACAAAACGAAATAAAAGGTCAAGTAATATAATATAAAATAATATCTAAATATATCCTTTCGGCCAAATATTTACCTTTCTTTATAAAATAGACTAGTAAAACCAATAATCTGATTCTTCTGTACTCCATTTTAATTTTTTCATAAATCTTTTTTCTACTTGAGAGAGTGTTATTAGACGTATTATTTTATTGGGAAAGAATTTTGAACTTCTTTTTAATCAACCCGCCCTTCTCAAATTTTATATGATATTAAGAATCTTCTATTCTATATGTGAAGAAAAAATCAGATTTGTTTTTGATTTTATCCCATATTTTCTACTCCGATGGAAGATTGCTTTTCGAAAAGAAATTCGGGGAATGTTCCTTTTTTAAAAGTGTTACACTTTTAACCAAGAAAAAGGGATCTTGCTATTTGGCCGACAAAGTCGAACTTCACTTTGTGTGATACGAAATAAATTGTAGTTTTCAAAAATAGGTTAAATTTACATTGTTTTCTGAAAAGCCTAAAAGGCCTCCTTAGTAGTAGTCTTGAGTAGAAAAACTGACGGAAAGTACGATTTTAAGAGCTGCCTATTTTATATTAGGCATGAAAACAGACTTTATAAATCTTTTATAAACACAATTTTAGTATAGAAATTTTCTTATGGTATTTTTCTTTTTATTTTATTACATGAAACAAATTTCTAAAAACTGCGGTGGAAATTTTTTTTTAAATATCTCCATTTTCTTAAATGACTGCATCTTGGCACTAGTTAGAACTATTTTTGGTATTACCCTATATTTAATCAATATATTCCTTTTCAAGTTAAAATATGTTGTCCAGATGCCAATTTGGATACTATAGCTTTGTTCAGCCTCAATAGGTTCTGGAAATAATACGACTAATATTACTCCCTAAGCAATAAAAAATGTAAAAGCTGTTACTCATTAGAAAAAAGGGAAAAACATTTTAGAGTAAATGTACAAAATTGCGCACTGTAGTCTAAAAAACATCTAAATCTTATAGGCATAATGTGAATATATTAGGAATACATTTAGTATGAACTAAGTTTCTGAAGCGAAATTTCAGTTTTCTTTAGTTAATTATTTTTCACTAGAATTGGAAAAGGCTAACATCTTTGTTATGCTGACATAAGCAAGTCTTTTTCTCGTTATAAAACTGTCATAGTAAAGTTAATTTTATTTTATTCATATAATAATCAACGGAAATGAAAAACTTGTTCAAGGAACAAGGTTAAATCAAGGCTTTGAATACTGAAAAAATTATTTGAAGTATTGGTTTAAGGATAAATTTAGGCTTTTAATGTAATTATCAATAAAAAAAAAAAAAACGATTTATAGCATAGCTATGACGTTTTACTAAATTAAAACAACTATGTAGCTGGATTTAAACGAAACGTTGAATTCTTCCGATGCAAGACTAATGATTATTAAAAAATAAAATGATGCAACGGACAATAATATATCTATATATTGTAACCAATTCAAATTCATATTAAGTCCTAACTATATGAAATAATGGAAAAAGACTAGACAGTGTTTTATTTCAAGCAATAAATAATTAAAAGAAGTTTTTTAATATATCATGAATTACCGAAATCTATCTACTTTAGTGCATTCAGTGTACTTTTACATATACAATAAAATATAATCTCTGAAATTTATATATATATAAATACTTTCCTAGTGCGAAGAATAGGATCAGCGGATCTACGTTAAAAACTATGAAATAACGCGACAAATATTAACTATATTTTTTAAATGTTTACAATAATATCAAAATAAAATATAATTATATACAGTTTTATTGCAATCAGTTAATATTCAATACTAATAAAACGTAAGGCTGATTATATTTCTTGCTAAACGTAGAGCATGATAAATATTGATTTGTAAATTACTAAAAAAACTTCCGATATTTTATCTTGCGTTTGTTGTTTTTTTTTCTTTCTTGATTGTTGCAACTCAACTTCATAAATATTCTACAGGAAGTCCCTTGAGCTGTTCAAACTTAATATTTATTTCTCGAAAAAAGACTTATGGTTATATAGTAAAAAGCATTTTGAAACAGGCATTGGCTTTTGTATATTGTGGAAATATAATCCCGCATGGCATATAAGAGTCAACATTGTAATTGATAGGAATTATCATACACATCGAATTGGTTCAAAGTCATAACTTTTATTGTACATTTTCGCCCATGAACGATATTTTGATGTGAATGGAATGGAAATGTTCGTCAAGAAAGTGACAATAATAAAAAAAAAAAATGGCAATATGTCAAAATATACAACAAAAGAGGCTAATTCAGTTTTGCTATGATAAATTAATTCTATTTAATTTTTGCAAGATACACGGGGTTCTCATTAAAATGATAAATTTACAACCTTAATCATACACACTTCTTTAATTATTTATATTTATAAATAAATGTTGATAATATCACACATTTCTTGAACAATTTTCCTTATAAGGCCCAAAAATTATAAATTTTAACAATTTATTTATACTTTATATATCGCTTTAGAATTTTTGGGTCAATTATAGCTTAAATTATTATCTCTTCGTATGTTTAATTGTAGCTCTATATTATTGCTAGAAATGCATTTAAGTACAAGCATCAGTATGAAAAGGCGTTTTAATTCGACTCTCTAGTGACAGCGTCCTAGTAGTACTAAGTTATCCAATCTATTGAGACTGTCGCCAGAATAAGAAAAGCGCCTTTTCCCACAAATGCTATGTATGGTTATTTTCCAGTCCTCGAAAACATCTTCAAGCTATTACTAAATGTATATTGCGCGTTTTGATATTTTTATTTCAAAATGAAATGGTGTCCACTATTCTCTAAAGATATTATATCTGTTTTTTTTGTTGCGCCTTGTCCTTGGAAATTGATTTTTTCGGCATGGCTTTATGAGATCCTCTAATTTATTTGCGTACTGAGAAAATGTGTTGATAATTATCTGTAAATATAAATTTAAAATCATTCATACTTAAATTCAATTTAAACATTTTTTACAAAAGCTTTTGAACAATTTAAGGAACACAGGTGAAATTGAATCATTACTCGGGGCGTGTCTGTGCATTTGTATCTTACTAGTGACTGCTTGTCGTTAAATAGTGGTACTTGCCACACGATACTCTGTGCTAACTTAACTTTTACACAAGGTTTAGACACTGACTTAAGTGATCTCAACTCACTCCTGGTTTGTATGTTTTTGTTTTTACTGTAATTTTTAATGTTTTCAATTATATTACTATTTATGTAAGCGACTTTTTATTTTTAGACGTTGTCTTTGATCTTGTTTACTTTGAAATTATCTAGTTACATGCCACATGCCATAAATGCAGTTTTATTGAAGCACAAAATTAATCTAGTTTCTTCTCTTTTCTTCCCCGCTACTTTTGAGGAAAAATGTGAAAGTGCATACATTTTTCCTCAAAAGTAACGGGGATATATTCAGAAAATGCACTACTTCTCTATCATAAAAATAGCACCCGCTTTTTTGAAACATTGCTTTTTCCAAATTCTGTATTAATGCATTTCGATCTTTACTTCTTGCCATTTAGTACGCATAGTGACAAAATTGATATAACTAACATTAATTTACAACGCATATGATCAGAGTTTAATTATGGTGAGAATTCCAGTTTAATTTACTTCATGCTTAATTCTGTATAGTAACATAAGGACTTCTATAAACTTTAAGATTCATACTTAAAAAAAAATTTCTTCTAAATATTAATTGTGATCGCGCATTTTACACTGGTATCCTTTAGACAAGTTGTATATGCTTTCAAAAGATTCTTGTACGAGTATGTTCCGAATCTGAAAAACATAATTCTGAATTATATCAGATTTATAGAAAAAAATCACTCAAAAAGTATAAAATTCAGTTTTCTTCACCTACTTTCCTTTTAAGTTACAGGTAATATATGAGTTTTAAAAGTTCAACCAGTTTATTCAAAATGGTTATCAAGCTTTATTTTAATCCATTCAATTTTGATATTATGTACTTTCACAATTGATACAAATTTTTTTTATTTGTAAAACCATTTCAGTCGAAAATCTTGAAGATGCGTTTTCGGATTCGAAACATACAAAAAAAAAACTTGTTGAAATCATTTATCATTAGTTCGGAGGCAAGAGAAGATTTGAAAAATGTAGGAGTTTTATTTGTTTTTGCAAAACGGAATACTTAAAATATTGTATAGTATATAAATTTACATAATTTAGTATATAAATTTACCTTTTCCTACAACTTGTCTTGAATTTATATCAAATTAAATAAGACATTGTTATTATAACATAAATTTAATTGAAAATTCTGAGAAGACTGAATAGTTGAATTTGTTCATACTTGTCTTTTGAATTGTTGATAGGTCTATTTAATTTGCTACATTTAGCTGCTTTACTACATTTTTGTATTATCGATCTTGAGTGAAACATCTGCTTGGCTGCATAAAAAAAGTTACTATCTGAAAAACTAGAGTTTTAAAACTGTGATTGTTAATAAAATTTTTTTTTATTCTTAGATGCACAAGTCGTTCGTATTTCAAAGATAATGTTGACTAGATGGCTAATAATAAAAACAAATGTATAATTTGTATCTTTTAAAAACTTACTTTTTTACTTACTATTTCTCTTTTTAAACAATTTTTCGTAAATTTGTTTTACAGATCCAAAAAATTCTCGCGGTGTAAAAAGAACAACATTAGAAACGGAAATTTTATAAGCAGAAAACTAACCGAATTTTTAGTTGAAAATTCTTATCTTCGACTAAATGCCATTTCTGCGAAAAGTTAGAAAATATTTCCTATTTTAGTCTACTTTACACAAACATTAAAGAATTGAAATTCCAGCTATTTTTTGTTAAAGATCGTCTGTCGAGAAGTAAAAATTGTTGCAACCGCGGTATATAACTCTCCTGCGTGCTTCCAAACTGGTTCGTACTCACTGAAGGAATATACATATAAAATTTTAATACAAAATGAGTTTATATCAGTAACATAAAATTACTTTTATGAAATATGCAAGACTTTATTTGAAATTTATATTTAATATTAAACTCGACCAACCCGGAATATGAAATGCTTTAAAAGCAGATAGATTAAATTCCAACCAGATTTTGAAAAGAAAGCTCCAAAATAAAGCATGAAGCCCTTAAAATAATTAAAACGAAAAACTACCAATAAATAAAAAAAAATAAGTTATACTATCACTAGAGTCAAATAAGCCATTATTGGTGTTCTTCGAATCATTACTATCAATCAAAATTGCGGTATTGAAATGTAAATTGTAGAGATATTTTTCTTATATTTTTGCTCTATGCTTATTTCTTCTTAATCATTTTAAATGCACATTTATAAAGTTGAATATATTAGTAATAGTTATTTCTATTCTATTCTGTAGAATGAATTAAAACGTTAAAACGTTAATTATGTGTTAACGTGTATAATTTAAAATATTTGAAATTACGTTAAAATTCCTTATATTGGTGATCACACATATGACAATTTTTCCTTTAATCACGAAAAATTGTAACACAAATAATTTAACAAACTGCAATTATAATAAGTAATATATATGCAATAATATTATGAAATTTGTTATTAAAATTCGGTTACTATAATTAAGACAAGAAGAAAATACTTTTTTTAATTCAACAATAATTTTTTTAAATCAGATGAGATTATATCGTATAAATAAAATAAAATACGAGTTATCTTTTTAGTGCTTGACGAAAACAATAAGAACTTTTAGCTTTCATATAAAACATGTAAGCCTGGTTTAACAAATTTTTGGATATGCATTTTTCTGTTTACAGAAGTAGCTAGTGAAAATTATATGGAAAATAACTAGGTCTGGATGAAATAAAACAGACAATGCGAATCCGAGTTATACGAAATAAAATACTCGTGCAAAAAAGAGGGTAATTCTATAATTAAGAGAAATATATTTATTACATACTAATAGTTTTCTCGGCATTACTACAAAGAGTTATTGGTCAGGATCGTTTTCTATTCCGCAAAATATCCGAATCTTCTGAATTTCCTTCGTTAATGTTTTAATTCTTAAATCATGTTACAGTAAAATAAAGTTCCAAAATCGTGTTAGGGTGTAACGTGTAACTGTATTTGTCATTCTTGCTACAATATAATCGTTTAAGTTTTTGAAAAGAGAACATCTAAAAATGGTAAATCTGCGTATCATCATTCAAGCAAATTACAAGTTTCCACGATTACTTTTTATTTCAAAAATGAAAAAGAACATCTCAGGAGTCAAATAAAAATTAATAAAAGTCGTTGCTTTGAGGTAGTCAACACCTTTTAAAAATACAACAACAGTCGATACAAACTAGTTCCAATTTAAAGGAATCACATGTAAAAAAAAAATTTATAAACTGATAACACTTATTTTATTTGATGAGTTCGGTTAATTTTTCACATTTTTTAAGAAGAAAATCATGAGCTTTTCACAAAACTTTTCTTGCACATTTCGAAAAAAATCATAATATCATATTTCTCTAAATATGTGCCGATTATATTCAACGAAACTGTAGACACCTTCTTGGCAAACACTACTTTAAAAAACGTGTGCACATGTCATAATTTGCACCTTGGTTTATAACTCTTTGATATTTTACATACGAATTTTGTGTTTCAAGTCATATATTGCCTAAAGGAACCCAAAATTTATATTATGATTCCAACTATTTTATCAACTTTATAAACTTTGGATTTTCAAGCCTTCAGAATATGTATTTCGACTAAACAACTGATATTATTTACTTACTTGTGCATTAATAGTCGTTGAAATTTCAGATACACACTTATTGCTGTTATTGGAGAATATTTCAGTAAAACATAACAACTGCCATACTTCTACGACATTGATTTATATTTATTTTAGCTGATTTAAAATAATTAAAAATACTATTAGTCTGAAAGTAGACACTATATCTAAGTTATTTTATTTTTTCTTAAAACTATAAAAGTTTGTCGAGATCACCTTCCGTTTATAAATTAAAATAATTTGTAACAGTGTACCATCTTAATAATTGAATTATAAAAAGTGTATGTTAAACTTTGTGTAGCCTAAGGTATTTTTAAATTGAATATTACTTTTTTAATACCGTTTCATATATATCCAAAATTAGAATTAACATATTTTTGTATCCTCATACCAACGGTATTCGAAAAAAGTAATATCTCAATTGAGTGAGTTAACTCTAGCAAGTGACTGTTTTTGTTAACTAGCAATTTCATTGAAACTGTTAAAAGTTTACCAATGCATGTAAGTATAACACAAAACAACTTGCTTTGATGAATTTTTAGAGCGACGAATTAAAATCCAAAATAGCCCGCAATAGTTGATGCTACCGCAATCAGCAGGATGCTCAAACACACCAAGATAATGATTTTCTTCTGCATAGTTAAAAATAAAGAGAAAACACAAGTTATAAATCTTAAGACGATCAAAATGTTTTAAGTTGACGAGTGTATATTGTAAATATTTTTATTTTTTGGTAAATTGTCTCCATTGGCAATGTAATTTTTGGTTTTGTCATATAGGAAATTCGTCAAAATACAACATTTCTACGTCTAATGTTTGATTAGCGATACCTGTAACGGTTTTGCGTTGCTCGAATATCCTCCTAATATGTTTTGTAGGACCGTGATAACATTACTTTGTAGGTGGATGTGCTTACATAAAGTAGCTACTGACGTATGCGGCCACAAGAATACCCAAGATAGTGACACATATCAGAATCATGATCTTCTTCTGCGATGTGCAAAGGTGCAGGGTTAGTAACAAATATGTGAATTGTCATTACATGAGAGGATGAATAAATCAAAATACATTTTTAAATTTTTTTCTCTTTTTGGGACTTATGGATGTATCTAATCTATACTCTAAAGTAAATAGTACGAACAAACAGTCAGCCATTATTACGTGAAAAACGAGAATTTTCCACCAAATTTAAATAATTCAAAACATAAAGAGGAAAACAATTTTATTTAATTCAAATGATTCTACATAGGAAAAGGAATTTATAGTTTCATGAATTTCTTATAATGTATTCCAATTTTTTATGTTTATTATAATCAAGTACTAAGTAACATATTTAATTGCTGTAAAGTTAAATGTTTCATTCAAGCACTTGTATAATGGCAGTTGTAATGAACTTTGAAATAAATAATTTTAATATATATAATATCATCAGTCTTCACCATTTATATTTCTTTTTTTCTTATCTCCAATGAAAAAACAGTCATGCTATTTATTTCTACTTGAACGGATTGAATGCTACACTCCAAGGCTTTAAATTATGCAGGATTTTAAAAATAAAACCCTTTATTTCATAAAAAAATGCACAAAGTCAAAAATAGTGACTTTTCATTCATGTGAGATAAGATATTATAATTCATTCTTACAAAAACGTGTTCTTAACTGGAAGATGCAATCATAAAAAATGCAAACAGCAAATGGACTGAATTTCCTATTTCATGCATTGATGATCTACTGTGCCGAAACTTTTGGAACTTTCATTATTAGTATATAAATAAATAAAAATTGGAATATTAGTTTTTCTATTTGAAAACATTAACTCATAATTCAATAAACATCTAAACAATGCTTCTTAAAATAGTATAACTGTCAACTTTAGTTAGCTACTTTAAGCACAAAAAAAAAAGCACCACGTTATAAAAATAATAACAAAACAACTTCAAATATATTTCTTTTACATTCATTAGGGAATCAATTCTGCATCCCGGATCTGTGAATCCAATTAATTTGATAGTTAAATATTAATAATTATCTTTATTTCAAATTGCAACCTAAAAATATCTACAAACCTGCTTTTAGAATAGAATTTTACTGAACCGAAATCCTAAAATAAACATACATATTTATGTTAAATCAGTCATGCTCACGTTTTCAAAATGACAGTCGAGCAGACACAGTACAAGTACTATATAAATTGCAAGAAATAATTTTATGTTGTAGGTATACAACGACAAATAGTATAAAAAAATATGGAATTGATATTATTTGTAAATTTATAAGTAATCTTTCAGATTTAAGTTTAAGGATTCGACTGTTGCTTTTATCATTAGGAAGGATGGATTTGCTAAATTAATTTTTACAACAAAATTTGGATTTCTACATAGTCTCTTGAAATAATAAAAATAAAAATTACAACCATAACTGTGATGACTAAATGTTATGCTTTTTTGTAATGGAGAAATACGTAGCAATCTCTTCACTTTTTATTTATGCATGATAACTTCCAATGTTCAAAAATGTTGTTGTTGGCTTGTATATCATTTAAGTTCGATTATTTAGAATCATTAAATCCATAGAAAATAGTTAGCGAAATAATTTTTATAATAGGTCACACTTAGTTAAAACTATTGGCTTCCGAGAAATTACACCCCTAGATTATTGTATATTATGTTGGAAATTTTATTAACCTGAATCGCATTAAGCGAGTTCTACTATATTTTTATTAGCAAAAAACTTGATTTTCACAAAAAAATTGATTATTTTTTATTGCTTTTCAGAAAACACTCTTTCTAGAAAAATTCTCTATATTTCAAAATTGTCATAAACAAGAGACAAAGTTGAGCTGCTTTCATAAAAATGTGTATTTTATACATCTCAGTGGGATGTTCAAATTTATAATTAATGGACAAATTCATAATTTAGTAATAAATTTATTTATGCAAGGCAAATACAAGAGGGAGATAAGGAATTGTTAAACATATTTGAAGAAATATCCAAATGTAGATAAGACCCAGCATTTGCATTTAGCATATTTTTGTACATAGCTTTAAATCCAAACTTAAATTTAAGGTACATTTTGTACGAAAAAAATGTCGTTTAAACATCATATGAAATATATATAATATCTAGACTCAACGTGTCCTTTTAACAATTTCTACTTACCTTGAAAACAATTAAGTAACATATTGTAACTGAATATTTTTATGACTATATTAAACGTGGTCCGTTTACTCCCAGATACGCTAGAATTGCCAATTCTGTACTTAAATACACGAGATTGACCATAGCATGAGATTATACCTAAGTTGTGAAATTGGATGTTATCAAAAGTTTATTTAGTCGGATATGCGTTCATTGCGAAATATATTTTATTATATATATGTATTGATAGCCACGTATTTGCAAGTGTACAAATTTAGATATGATAGTAGGTTTTATTTCTTCTACCTCTTTCTTACATTTTTAGTTCGGTTTTGTTATCCTATTTTTTTTTTTTAACAGCGTTAGGCTCCTTTGTAGACTGTGTCAATTATTACGTCAAATCATGTCAAACAACAAAAAATTAAAATACATGATTTAACATGAAACTCATCATTTATAATTCTTTTAAAAAATATGTTCAACTTCTTCTGTAAATAAAACATTAACTCGTGCTAAGAACCTAGACATACTGTTCATGCGATCAATATCTTCAAAAATTACCATTTCTATTAAAGACCCAAATAATTTCTAATTTCTTTTCTTTCCCAAAAAATAATATAATTTAAAATAGAATCATGCAACTACTGTACTAAACTTAGTATACATTAAATAAAGAATTGTGCTACAAATTATAATCATTTTGTTCAGCCGCGCAAAATCCATACGAGTTGCTATAAAAGTTTTTTTTATAAAATAACAAATAGAAAAACTTGTTATATTCCTTCATATTGTACTTTTACTTATTTTTTACACCAGTCGAAAAAGTTATTATAAAAGGATGAATTTTGAATAAATAATCAGTGCGTGCGATTTGTAGTTCATTTATTCTTTTATATATAATAATACCGTCGAAATCTCGTAATCGAAACATGAAACCTTGAGCTCCGAGATTTCAATAAAAACATGTATAAATACAAAATATTATTTTTAGATGATAATTATCTGAAAAAGTTAGGTATAAACTACCTCGCCTTACTCTTAAAATCACAGGCTGACTATTATATTACTTTAGTGAACTATTGCAACTCAGCTTAAGACTATCGGAAACATGACAGTTTGTTCAAAATTTAAAAGGTACTGCTATTGAAATAAAATAATAAGTACAGCAAAAAATGATACTTAAAGTAGCAATTCCCTCAAAACTTTATGTATGGAATTGGGATAATGCAAATGCAGTAACAAAATATCATGTAGATACAATAAGCATATTAACTACGTGCACTTTCAAGTTACAGTGGAAATTGTAAGCAAGAAGTTCCAAAAGATTATATGTATGTACTTGTTTGTCTAATTTATATTAAGTTTCTCCTAAATAATTTAGCTCATTCTTTAATTGAATTTAGTTGCATTTAATGTATAAATAAATATGTTTTGCGAAATTAAGAGAATTTAATCTAGATGAAATCCGGATTCTCAAGCGAGTCCATTAGGTCAGAGTTGAGAGTAATACGATTAGAACCACTAATGTTATTAATAAGCATATGGCTATCATAATTTTTTTCTGGAAGTAAAAATAAAATAAAATTTAACATAAACAATAAAATGTCTGGGGAAAAGAAAATTTCAAATAAGATTTAAAAGGAAATGAATATCCCTCATGAAAACAAAACGTTAGAGATATAAATGAGTGATAAAAGAACATAAAAATGACAAACACAGATGAAGAAAAAGTGATTGTAATGATAAACTAAAAATGTATATTACGTCTCTCCATCTCTTTGGTTATGGAAATATCAGCACATCTTACATTCTTAATGTGTGTACAAATCAATTGAATGGGATATTTCGATCGGATTTTTAAAATATAAATATATCCGAATAATAGCTTCAAAATTAAAACAACATGGAAGCACATAGAAAAGTCTCCATTCAAAACACGATCAAATGAAAGTATTATTTGACGATATAACGCATGTTTATCCTGAACATTACTAAAAACACTGGAAATAAGTAGTAATTAAATAATCTACAAGGGATCCCATTTTCTTCATGTAGAATCTATCTTGATTAATTAGAGTGGGATGGAACACTTTGTTGTTGTGTTGGTTTTTCTTGATTAAGTTCATAATAGTGAAATATAGAAATCGTATATTACTCAAGATACAAACTAAAACACAAAATACTGGACTTATATGCTCTTGATCAAGGTGTTTGAATCAAGCGAATCAGTAGGAAAATTAATTTTCTATACTCTATATGTATGTACTTAGATACACCTTTGATTTCTTAAGATAAGGGCACCAGTAAGTGTCCATATTCTAGTGATGTGATTCGATATTATTCTCGTGATGTAAGCTAAATAAATAACATATATGGTGCATATAATCCACAGCTAGAGCAAATCGTGGTATACTGGTAATAATAATTGGTCAATTAATACTTTATCGGTATATAAAATAACAGACTTTTTAAAAATGAACCCTCTTCTATTGTTCCACATAAGTAATTTAAATATCTAATTTCTACTATTAAAGGGGAATTCAAATAAAGCGTGAAAAACAAAATCGGTCAATTTCGAGAAAAATCAGGTAGTAAACATTTGTTTTTTATATTCAATCTACCATTTCAGATTTCTAAAGTTATTCTCTAACGTTTAATACTAACCGCACTGAAATTTATTAAATGGCGTCTAATTAAAAAATAAATAAATAAAAACGAATCAGTAGCATAAATTCTGCACCAATCCGGAATATGAAATGCTCCAAAAGCAGATAGAGAAAATTATATAACTTTCTTTAAATCCAAACCAGATTTTGAAAAAAAAGCTCCAAAATAAAGCATGAAGCCCTCAAAATAATTAAACCGAAAACTACCAATAAATAAAAAAATAAGTTATACTATCACTACAGCCAAATAAACCATCATTGGTGTTCTTCAAGTGTCTTTTTACTAGGTGTCTTTTTCTGTTGACTTAAACATATATTATTCCCAAAATTGCCACCTTCATATGTTCCCTCTTCTTCAACTGTGAAGTTCAATAAAAATTGTGTTCTAAAAGGGACCACGTATATATTTATTTAAACTAGAAAAACAATGCGATAAGAGTAAATGTATAACCAAACATAGCTTTTAGCATTTATGCACAAAAAATTGCATGCATTGTATTTTACGATAAATACTTTCAGTATGAAAGCAAAATATCAAATTAAAATACAGCACAATAATATTTGATTGCATTTTAACTTTACCATTGAAAATTAAAACTTAATAAATACATTAGGCATTAAAATGCACAACATTTTTATAGTCAAATATGTATAACAGTCGTTCAGTAACGAAAAGTTATAGATTGAGTTTAAAAACCACAATTAGCTATATAAAGTAAATTGAAAATTGTATAGTATATTACAATCAAGTTTAAACTCATTTAGATACTCAATGAAGAAGGATTTTGTCCATCCAAAAATGTACCATATTACCATGTACTTATCTAAGATAGACAATGGAAAAGAATGTTAGTTAAAAATTTGTTACAATTGGAACTGCTGATTGCCCGCACCTTTTTTAAAATAAATGCATGTGTAGCAAAGTTGATGTTGAAAAAAATCCTTAACAGATTCTGGATTAGGAATTACATATCTTCATATTGTTAAATTGTCGAAAAGTTTAATTGAAATATAAGATTAAAATTATTTTGAAAGACATCCAATGTTATAAAATTAATTTGAAATTTTGTTAGTAGAAGACGATTTACTTGTAAGGTTTAGCTCAAAACACCTATACAAGTAGTTTAATTGTTGAACTGGTATTTTATAAATAAAAAGTAGAATCATCGTTTCTCGTACCTTACGTGCTTTACTTTGGTACTCCTCTGCCATTATGAGTTCTTCACGACCTGATCTTACAAACGATTCACTTTCTTCCACATGGTGTTCGATTCTATCCACCAATTCACCCTTTTATCCATTTATTTGTCGGTGTTCAATATTACCCATATGAAGGTACCTTAAGATTAGGAGATTTAGGATTTGGATCAGGATGTAGAATTGCATGAGAGACGAGAGATTGTCGAAAAATGATTATACAGTGCAAAATAAGCCAAAAAAAATAAAATAAATTTGGTGATGTGAGTGAAATTATTAATAAAACATTCGAACATTGTGAAAGAGACAAGCAAACCAACCTCAAAACATGCAAAGTACAAGCGAAAACCAAAATAGATCAATCAATTTAGTTTGTGAGACAGTAAATATTAGTCATTCAAGTATTGTAATTTGAGGATTGTTGGGGAAAATAAACGAGGAATTTGGGAAAACAAAAAGAAAAAAAAACTTATTAGTAAATTCTTGAAAAATTAAACTTACCCGGCGAGCTTTGCTTTGATATTTAAGAGCTTTTTTCGTATCTTGTGTAGCCGTTTGGACGTAGTCCATGGCATGTTCAACATGATATTCTATGCGATCTATCATTTCGCCCTGCAGGCGCAATCAAAATTTATGAAAAATATGTAAAATTGTACGTAAATATTATTAGTCTTTTAATTTGCTGAAAGTAAAATAATAACTAAATATATTAAGTCCTTTTCGATTGACATTAAGATTTACTAAAATAAAAATACATTATACCGATGCTCGAATTACTGTTTTTACTGAGAAAATTATTCATATTAGAGCATCGTGCTACATTAAAAAATGAACAAAGAGCATTCATTCTGTACCTGACTTTCAACCAACATTGCCATGTCCATAAACATGTCATGCAATTCCCTAATTGAGTTCTCCAGTTTAATGATATCTGCGTGTCGAGCCTCAATATCGGCAAGGGTCTGCTTTGCTTGTTGTGTTTCCATAATAATCTGCAAGTGAAATTTATGAAACCCCAATTTCTGACGATGAATTGATTCCAATTCACCCCTTGCGTAAATACTGCTGGGTTACCCTGCTCCAACATGTCTTCCAGCTCCTCATTTGTAGTTGTTCTACCAGCTAATATAGAGCATTTTTTTTATTTGTGAAGAAATAATAACGATTTTAGCACATACTTATTTCAAGTTGACGTTGTATTCTTCCTTTGCACCTTTCTCTATAATCAGTTTGAGTTCTGTTATATTCAGTCATTACTTCCACGAACTTCCTAGATAGGGTAGAGTGCTGTGTCTTTCGTATTCGAAGATCAGCACTGGATTTATTCGCCTGTTCTTCTTGTTCGATGTTTTGCTCAATACCCTGTTATAAAAATGATTATTATTGTTAATATAACAAGACCAAATTAATAAACGCATACCTTAAGCTTTCCGCGGACTTTATTGGCAGTTTTCTTAATATCAGCCATGAGATCTTCAAGCTCCTGCTTTGTTTCTGAAATAACAGTTATACATTAAAATTGTTATAGATATAGTTCTATATTATGGAAAATAATAACATTAAATGAATAATGCCATCTTCTGTATTTGCTTTTAAATCACGCTTCCAATATCGAATCGATTAATCTAAATTTTTGCATTTTGCAGGTAGACACTGTGGTGGAACAGCAAACATTTATATCTATCTGTTTGTTATTATATTATCAAGAAAAAAAACATCGGATGAAGCTTTCATTGTTAAACAACTCAGGTTAATTTAAAAAATTGGTTGTAATGTTTTATCTATTTGTCTGTCTATTCATTCATCTGTTTGTTGTATTTATACGTTCAAACTATTATATATAATTATAGAAATATTACAATACAGCTAAAAAGCCAATTTAAAACATGGGCTACACATTTTTATTAATTTATCAGTGTACCGTCAACCAGTAATGAAGTAGAAAATTGTAAGATATGTCATTATTATTTTTTAAATCTCTTAAATTATGCTAATATAGACAAATATCAAACTTTTCTTTACAGCAGCAAAAAAATTAGACAAATTTATTACTATTCATGCTAACTTACGTTATTTAAAATACTAATTAATAAATTATTAAGAAATATCGTTTTTTAAATCCTATAGAAATCATTTGGATTTTTGTTGTACCATATAAACATCTACTATTATATTTAAACTGACAGTATCGTGTACTCAATTTTCCATTTGATTGATGTGATTATTCGTTCATGAACTTGTGAAGGCTTTGCTCTTGTTGACCCTACTTTGATAAGAATAATGAAATAAAAAATGTAAATTCTTTAAATATCAATTTTATGTCCATATAAACGGTTTTATTTATTGATATCCTAATGAAACAAATGTAAACAGAAAAATAATATTTCAGCATCTGAATTTAGTATTTAGAATTTAAATAACATGCGCGGTTTGTGAGACTTTTTTAAGTAAATGATAATTGCGTTCACAATCTGTTACTAACGCAGAACAATTAGTTTGCGTAAAGAAAAACTTTTTGCAACATTCGAATTAAGTGTGATTTTCATGCTTATTTTAAAAGGCAACAAATACATGAGACTACTTTAACTAAAGAAGCTGATAAAAAGTAATTTTTCTTTCCTTTAAATTAAAATATAGGCTATAATTTCTCTTTTGTCCACCTTAATGTTCAGGTATTTTTATTTTATAAATTGATTATGTAATTAATGTTTATTTCACTATATATTTACAAAGAATATTAGGGCATTTGGTGAACCAAAAAGAAAATTAAAAGCAAGCATCAATAAGCAATTTACAAATGGAATATATGCATATAATACAATACTTCCATTAATATTAATTTTAAATTTATACTTACTGTCATCGGACTGTGGAGCTGACAGAATTGCACTATGTTTCTTCTTGACCTCCTCGACATTTGCTTGAATCTTATCTATCATCTCCCGTATCTCTTCCACTTCATTAAAGAAATCATCCATAAATCCATCCCGCCCTTCCACGTTAACAGCCACATCATCCGGCCCTCCTTCATCATCGTCGCTCTGGGCCTAGAACAGTAAAATTCATATCAATTTCATTTATATTTCATTTGTATAGATTAAAATAATGAGTTTTTGGTAATTTTAAATGTTGTAAATCTATCTTTTTTTTCTTGTATAAAAAGTATACAGAATATAAACTACATTATACAACATCGCTGATAACCACACCAAAATTTGCTCATTTTAACCCTCTGAGACAGTATTTATTCGTATATTCCTTTTCTATTGCCACAAGTTTAGAACTGCATGTGATTTTATATACCTGCCTAGTTGTGCAATTATCAGAAAATTAAATAATAACGTGAATCGACCTCCTACGTCCCTTTATCATATCGGCTAGAACTCCCAATTTATTGGTTGCGTAGGCTACGGGTTACAGTCTTAATTATTGAAGAATTATAATTAAGCACAGTTTTTTCCTATCTACAAAAAGAGCCCACGTTTTCCACGTTAGGTGGAAAATGTTAAACTGAAATATTGCAATTTTACATACAATAAAATCAAAATTACTTATTCAAATATCTTCACTTCCAAGCAAAAAATTGACATTTTTTTAGTCAACAATTTAAAAAAAAACTCAAACAAAACTAGTTTTAGTTTAGATTTTATATTCGAATAAATTATAATGGAGCCTTGTATTTAAGCAGAAAATATTTTTATGAAAAATTAATAATTTCTACAGGCCAAAATATCATTTCTAAAATTTATTATCTGTATTCTAATTGGACTTAAAAAAATTAAGTGAACCAACGTTTCTGTCTGAAGATATTAAATTTAGAGACTTGATCTCAATAGAAGCTGTTTTATCCCAAATCATTAGTCAAATACTAACTATATTGTTGCACAACTCGTAGTTCTCTCCGTTCCTTCTCATGTCTAAACTTTAGTTAAACTTAAACTTAGTTCTCAAAGAATTGATTTTAAAATTGTAAATAAAAATTTTTCAGTTTATCTACATAACTTAAAAATTTTTTTAACCTTATTAAACCTCAAAGAAGCAAGAGGAAAAGTCAAAAAGTATTAAAAAATAACAAAAAACAAAATTTGATCACATTTGAATATAAAAGTACATAATTAAGAATTATTTAATATAAAACCCATGTTTTATAGATAAGAACTAAGATTTTTACTGAATGTACTGAGAAAATTTCCCTCCAAACGCCTGTATTTTCCTCCCACATTTCCTGCTTGCATTAATCATTGAATACATAAGGGCACGGCATAATTATGCAAAATATCGAATATGCAAAAATCAATATTTTGTTTATAACTGCACGCGAAAAATAGAAGCATTGCAGGGAAAAAAAGCAACATTACTCATATCAAAGTCATAAAATATTCAGTAGTGCTATAATTGGAACACTTGAATACTTGCTTTATGGACGGATTTATATTTTGCCTGCTTTTATAATTAATAAATTCAAAACGCAAAGCATCATTAATATTTGCAGTTTTGAATTAAAACAGGGAGCCCTTTTATATTCAGTATTCTAAAAGAAATATTTAATTTACTTTCTTTTGTTGTATAAGAACCATAATCAAATTAATATGGCTGCATTACAAGTAAAAAATTAACTGACTACAAATTGTAAAAATTCATGATGAGTTTTAATAGATAGAAAATTCATGATGAGTTTAATAGATAGAATAGATTTATGAGCCAATTGTAATGACTTGCATATTTTAGATGATAATACATATTCGAATACTCAAGTTAATCTGGTGATGGAATTTGACGGTAAACATCGGAGAGAAAAGTAATTTTCATATTTTTGAACTTGGAGAGGCATTTCTAAATTTATACTTTTAATAAATATCAATGACCTGATCAAATTAATGGTAAACAAACAATAGGGTTTTATTTCATACTAATTAGAAGTCGATCATTAAATACATATAGAATACTTTATGAAAGTAACACACACGAAACTCATTGAATTAAATACCATACAGACAAGTTTAGAAAATACCCTTTGCGTAGCTTTTACGCACGGAAATAAATCGGATTTACGAAACATTTATGTACAGTTCATATTTAAAATAGACATGCACGATTTTCATATAGTACTTTTATGGGAAAACAGCAGATCTGAAAGAATCGGCTGTAATCTTTTCTATGCACCATTCAAGGATCGCTAAAAGAAGGTCAATCCATATTGGTAATACGTAACTGAAACCGAAAGATATCTTGAAAAGAATGCTGATTTCAAGGCTTTGATTTTAATGGAACTTTCTGTGCTGTCGTAAAATCCTTTAAAATTGCCGTTTTATTTCCTTCACTGGGTGAGGCACACAGACGTCTGGACAGTCTTGAATTCTAAATGAAAAAAATATCGATGGCAATTTTTAAAAAATTTAAAACTTTTGCAAAAAGTGACACAACTGATTTAAAAATTAATGACTTGTTGCGCATTCTCTTTGAAAAAAAAAAATGCGAAATGATTTTTTTTCCAGTGATGTTATGGAAATTAAATAAAAGGCTTTCATGTTGAATCCGGAAAATTCTTTTGAAGCGTCAATCTGTTTCACATTTGTCGCCTGAATTGCGATTTCATGCTAAACATTTATGACTAAAAAAGAAAAAAATCCCACTAACTGGTACTTAAGAAAATTGTAATGTCTGTAAGGAAATGAATTAAGCATTAGAATCTAATTTAATGAATAATAGATCTTCTCTAGTTTTAGAGAATTTCGTGCTACATACAAGTTTGATTTTTCCAAAAATATTCAAAATTATCAAACCTGAAGAATTAACAATCCACAATAAGTAATTAATGCAAAAGAAAGTAAGTCAAAACTGTTTAACGCTATTTGCTTAAAATTATTAATTATTTTTCCCAAATTTTTCCAGTTTATATGGGATAGAAAAATTGTGGGTTTTCCTAAGTAGTTTAGTGTATGTTTAGTGTACACGGTATTAAACGGTATTATCTAAAAAAGTCACGTTAATTGTATCATGGGTGAAATTTCACCCCAGTAATTAAATTTTATTTTATTAATTCAATGAAGACATATAAATGAAATTAAATATATTATACGAACTAAATGTGAAGTGGATTGTTTCATGATTACGGTATCACTACTGACGTCATAAATGATTACTGAGAAAATCATCTCTACCAGATACCTTTTAAGGTTAATGTTCTGTTTACTATCACCTATTTCTCCGTCTCCGAATTTAATTATTAATACTAAAGCAATTTTTTTGGTATTCTTTCACCTCAAAATACTTCACTACTTTCGAGTGATTTCAGCATTAATTTAACAAACAAAAGTGAAAACACCTAAGACGATAACAAATAGAAAGATAACACCAGTTGAGGACTGAGTCATTTACTTGTTCATCGCTAAAACATGCTCTAAACAATTTGATTCAATTTGCTTTAACTATTTATTATACTTACTACTATACTACTTATATTGTGTTCCCACCTGCAGTAACAATAAAAATCAATAATAAAGTCAGCATACAACAATAAAAATCAATAATAAAGTCATATTTACATATTTTATGTCCATTATTTTTAATTTGTTTATATTAAAATTAAATATTATAAGTATCTAATTTTCAATATTCGAATATCGTTTTTTCCTGAGTTTTCGAATTTAAATTAAAAAAAATATATCGCTCTCTTTAAAACTTAATTTTATAATTCAAAATTACGGAATTTACTTTCTCAGTTTATAAAATTTAATATTTAAAATTACACTCCGCTTTCAGTTATCTCGTATTTTAACAAAAACAGTTATTTCAAGATATCTACAAGAGAACATTTTGCTCTACTTTACTTTATTTAAATTTAAAAAGCAAGATAATTTTTATCCTCATTTAAAGCAATGAAGTCGGGGAATTTATGTGTGTAAAGGAGTGCATCTGAATAATTAAAGCTTTTTTAATGAAGTACTATTTTTAAAATAACTTAAGCACTAACAGGAGGAAATATTTGTAATGATTTTTATTCAGAACTGGAATATTTTGTTCCCATATTTAAGAATAATTAATTAACATAAGTGTAAACATATAATTAAAGAGATTTCATTTGAATTATAAAGTGTAAAATGACAGCCAAATATGTTTTATTATGTATTGAAATTATTTGTTTCATTATAACGATCTAAGCTTAAGACTCATTTACCCCTTATTTATCAAAAAAGGACAAAAATTTAATGGTATATTGCAGCCCTCGAGCCCCTCGGAGGTGTGTGCTCTATTATCGACTAGCCAGCTTGGAGGTTTAACGACAGAAGTAATTATAACTCGGGTAATTTTAGACCTTCTTCTAAAAATGACACCATTTTTTTAATTTTTTAAAATATTTATTGTGATCTATATTTTCTTTTGAAAAATGACATGCGTCTCCGTCCGTTGGTCTGTACGTACGCTACAGGTCGCAATTCTTCATCGATTTTGGTGATTTTTCTTTATATCGATTGGTTAACAATTGGAATCGAAGCCTATTGATTTTCGTAATATATAATAAATAAATTAAATAATTTGATTTTTATAAACAATTTTCTGTAAAAATTCTTTTTGTGCTCAGCGACTGTTCTCGGCACCCGAGTCCCAGCACTGTTTTTCTAACAATATTAATAAAAGAAAAAAAATCGCGGGGTTTCCACTTTTGGTTTTACCAACGATTTCATTCATTTATCTCTAATTGTTATTAAATTTCCAGCGATTTATACTCTCGTCGTTACACTGGTCCCGACAAAGATGAAATGATTCAATCAGTCCGTGTTCAATTAAGATATATAACGGAGTTATTGAATGATGTAATCTACATAAAATAGATTTCAAAAGTTCAATGCAATAAATTAAAAGTCTATGAAAGCTTATGTTTTTAAAGAATTACTTCATATTCGCATAATACTCTAAATATAATCCTAATTTGTCAATAGAAATCAATCTACAGCCTTGCATAAATTAATTCCAGTTAATAGTAACAATTCAAGTATGTTGAATCAATTTTATAAGACATTACAAATTACTGTGCTGTAAAAATTAAATTTTACATGTAAATAAGTACAGTTGTATTTTAGTATTAAACAATGCTTCGAAATAAAATTGAATACCTATAAACTTTTTATTCCCATTAATGAAAATTGAGTCCAGAGAAAAGAACTAAGAGAAATCCACTTTAATTGTTTAATCAATTTAAACGTGTTTTTAAATCTGCTAAACAGATTGCAATAGGATTTTGAATGTACGTGTACAAACAGTTGAAAAGGGAGATAGTAGATAAAATTCGCGTTCAGCGAAATTGACCTTGTTTTTTACATACGATTTCATCAACTATTCGAGCTGTTGGAACTATTTGAACGAAAAACAAATAGGGAAATGAAGTTCTTTAAAGGAATCAAGTAGGTTGGTATAATTTGTTTTAGGTACTTAGGCAGACTAGAATTACGATAAAATTGAAGAAAGCAGGATTAATTGCATTGATGTACAATTCTCAAGTATTTAGAGATTAATATCAGTATTTAAGACTGTGGGAAAGGGCTTTAACGACCATATAAAAAATATAAATGCAGGTAAAGTGCGAAAATCTCATCTTTTTTTCAGAATAACACTTTTTCAATATTTTGTCAAGCTTCCAAAAATGGTAAAATGTAAAATATTAAATTTTCTTCATAACACATTATAGTTAACTTGGACTTCACGTTTAAATCTATCTATTTTAATATTATAAAGAGAGCCTGTTAGAGAGAAAGTATTGGACCTTACATATGACTAAAGACTATATTTTTAAATACTTACACGAAACACAAGAAAAAAGGTCTGCTTTAAATATATTTTTTGCGGATAAAGCGAATTGAGGTGTGTTGACTATCTGTATGACTTGACTTCATATCTACCATATATTAAAATTAAAGTGAGGTGTTACTATACAGTGAAACAAATTTTCTATTATTATTAATTCTTCTATTCTATTCAATTATTCTAATATCAAATCTTTTTTCCTTTCAGGGGTGACGTAAAAACTATTCGAAGTATTACGTTTGCATTTAAAGCATTGTAAAGCTTGGCAACCTAAGAATAAACTGGGATAGGTCTCATCTTGATGCGAAATCCGGGAGCGGAGAAATAAATCATAACCAGCACAGTACTTATAAATAAATAAACTTAGTACTGCAAGTAATGGAATAAAACTGGTTCCCTACACTAGAAATTGGGGGAATTGTTTGAATGATCTATTAAAACAGGATTGCATGCAACACACTTTATAAAAGGATTTTTAAAAATATAATTACAAATTAAAGAATGACACTTGTTTAAAGACAACTCCCAAAATACTAACTATTGTTTATTTATCAAGAACTTTGCTTAACTCCTATGTCGTTATTGTAGTACTACATGATTTTTAAAAAAATGCGTCCAGCTATCTTTTAAATTACAGCCAAATAAAATTGGTTTGCTTGATTTTACAGCTGAATTTAGATTTCTTAGTGCATCCTCCTGAGATCTCTTCGCTCTTTATTTTAGATATTAAACCATAATATGAGGTGTCCGTTTCAGCGTACGTAGGGTATCGTCTTTTATTTCTTTTACACTAAAACACTTTTAGCAAGTTCCATACTAAAGTATTTTTAAAGCATCAAGACCGCAGTTGGGCACATAAATGGACTCTCGAGAGCATGATAGTCAGTTTAGGCTTCCTTTTTTTCTTGCTTATGTAAATGGAGTAACACAAATTTTCAACCGTCCCTATTCTAATGGGTTGAGAACTTCAGAAATTCGACATTTGTACATATTCTCCTTTTCCACGTGTGTCGTTTTTAAAGTTAAAGATTAGCTTTTGTAAATACTTAAGAATAACGTAAAATATTCCTTCTCAGCATCAAAAAAAGAAATTTGAATCTTCTCTAATAAATCTTGTTCTTTATTTTTAGGCAATTTGGAAAGTATCACCGTATTTTTTTTTATTGTTTGTCGCATTTACCTTTTGACTTGTTTTCTTTATTAGAGTCATTTAGCTACTATGTTGAAGGAACTACCCGAGTAGCATCCACCTTGAAAAAAAGTAAGTCTGGCATTTTATTAAATGAAGGGACTTGGGGAGAACAATTCAACGCATTGTAATTCCTCCAACAAAATTAAAAACACTCTTTAATCCATTTGCAGCGCATAAAGAATGCTTTAATATATCTTTATATAAAACTGTAACGAAATCGTGTCCACAGAGAGAGAAAATCTTTAAAGGTGCATTAATATCATTCATTTGCAATGTGTGAACCCTAAAAAAAGCAATGTATGTATATGTATATAATGTATATTTCTGAGTTTGACTATATGAATGCTACTTTGTCATAAAAAAAAAATTCAGAAACAAAATATCGGTTAGTTTAGTATACAATTAGATACTTTTTATACCAAACTACTTAACACATTTTAAAGGAACGTACTGTTAAATAGCTTATAGGTCATTTTAAAATATAAACTAAAAATTCTTTTTTGTTTTTAGGGGTACAAATAGATCGTGCTATTCAGTAAAAAATAGGATATATATCCTCCAAACTAAACAGATTTTAGTGACACGTTATTAAAAAAGTTATGAGATCATAAATGAAGGATAAGTGTGCTCTTAAAATTGAACAAGTATTTTTTTTAAGAAAAATAAAATTGTTTCTAAAGGGTGGGCCATCGGCTGGTTTTCTATTAAATTAAATTAATTATAAAAAATAACTAAATCAAGTAAGCAATTATTCATTCTTTGAATATCGTCCGCTTGTGTTATACGGATGTTACAGAGCATTATCTCGATCTCCACTTTAATATAAATTCACAAAATCCAAAAATAAAAATGTTCAAAATCAATCAAAAAATTAAGCCTCGCAACAAGAGATGAGAAAAAAACACACGAAGCGACACGTGGGGTTCGACAAAGATGAATTTATTCAGGAAGCTTAGATTTATTGTATTCCAGTTTTTTAATTACATGCATCTAGAATAACTTTCAATAAAAGGAATAAAACACGAAAAGTAATAGAAAATATAGTTATATTAACTAACTTTGCAGGACATAACAAAAACGTAATACTTTTTACCGAACATGCGAATGTACTGGGTTCTGTGAGACCCCATTGAATTAACGAGTTGAGAGAATGCAAAAATATAATAAAGCAAAATTTATAATTCACTGAATGCATTTTCTAAACTTTTTGGAATCGTATTTTCCTATAAAAGCATGCTGAATTTTTTTCTAAGTCTTAGATTTTCAATGAAATTTTACTCATTCACAAACAAAATTCGCTCTTTGATATGAATTTGAAAACGAGGAGATACATACAAATTTGATAACACAATGTCTTTCAAATAAACATCTGTTATCTGTTAAGTTAGTGTCAGTCACCAGATTGCTAGATCATTTTGTCTATTCCGGAAAATGTCTATATACGGGAATTTATTTCTAGAATCGAAATATGCACTTTGCCTTTTTAGTTTATTAAAAGTACCTAGAGTTGATGTATGTATATTTATTAATTCTTTCTTAGAAAATTACTGCAAACACTTTATGGCTGATATCAAACCAAGATGATAGGACCAGGATCAAGATGGAACAAGTTGGATTACTGCTAATCCACAGAAGGCCTTCACATGAAAACCGATTTATCTAGACTTTTAGGTATAATAAGATATGAAATTAAAATGTTTTAAGGTTTTATTATTATTTTCCTCCTTGATTTTATAACTTTTTACCAATTTTAAATAATACTCATATAGTTATTATCCGAAAAAGAAGTCAAGAGTTATTACAAAGGTTTACAATCGTTCCCAAACCATTTAATTTTAAAATCGCATAGGAAAAATTCGTTTTAATAAAAACAAATGAAAATTAAATAAGATTTTATTTGAAAGCGTCTAAATATCTAATTCTGAAAGAAAAAATTGTATGGAAAGATAAAAATATAAATCTGAGTTTCGTTCTGTATGCTAGTTTTGAGGATTTAATTTATGTATAAAGTACCAGCAATACTATCATTAATACAGAACAATTTTATTTAGCTCCAAATTCAATGTTTCGGAAATACAATCTCTAGAAATTAAGATATGAATTAAAATTGCTGCAAAAATAAAATGTACGTAAATACCTAACTAGAAGTTTACAATAAAGGCATTGTTTCAAAAAGAAAATTTATTAAACTAGGCAAAAATATTTTGAATAATTAAACACTTTTTTTTGAGTGTTTGAAAACAGCCCTTAATTAGAAGCTTCTGGAAATGAATACATCCTTTTGTTTTTTTGTCTATCACTTAAAGCTTAGTAATAACCAAGACAAAATTGTCACCAACAATGTGCAAACTTGTAGAGCAAGACCTTAACTTTCCTGTGACCTTCACAACCGTTCCCCGTGCACCGCTGCAACAGTAGCAACCTTAATAATGTCAAGGAGAACGATATAAAATTTCACTATACCATTCTAAACCGCTGTAACGTTGGGGTTAAAGAGGAAGAGGTTGAAAGATAATTTTGGAAAATTTGAAGGTTTCGTCGGCGTCAAGGTAAAGGGAAGTACATTGAGTTGGAAGAAAGACTCCCCTGATGGCTCAGCCAAGAAATTACTGTTATACCAGACCGCACAAAAGCAGTTTTTCTTTCTGGTAATTTGCATCCTTAAACTACATCTCAGAATTTCCTATGACTCACAAAAATTCCGGGGAACAAATCGTTAGATGTTGAGAACTAAGGTTTGAGGGTGATTCATAAAAATAGTTCACAAATCTTGTGGGAGCATCAGCAATAATGGTACAATGCGCAATGTTAACCTTCGGTTTAGCAGGGTGCCCCAGTCTAACCCAGTTCGGAGAACAAGATAGCAATGGTGATGCTGTGCGAGGGTCTTTAACTCTTCGACCTCTTGGCCTCCAATTAGTTTTGGCTCAAGTTTACAATTCCAATTAACAAGCGAACGACGAGGTGGGTCTGCTACCCTCGAACAGAGGAGCTTTAAATTTACCTCAACGAAAATTTTGCTGAGCCATTCAAAAGGCGACGACGATCAACAGTTTCGAGACATCCTTGACCTTGCGCTTCCCACTGTCCTCCAAAATCCTACCCATATAAATAAATGTATGCCAGCCATGCTGCCCCCCGAAACAGTGCGGTGCGGTGATTGCTGCAGAATTTCCGTGACAATTTTGTCACCCACCAACCGCGGCAGCATCACGTCATTTCTGGGAGGCCTAATGAGCACGCATCGTGTTAAAATAGAAAATCCTGAGAAATGTGCAGCTACCAGCACTGGCCACAACTGGAAATGTCAAACTTCTTCCCATGCAATTTTTCTATTTTTGTCAGGTAGTTCCTTGTATTATGCAAGAATGGAGGAGATGTCTAACGGTGGGGGAGCCGGGGGAGCCGGAGTATATGCAAGTCCCATTTTCCGCGGCCGCAAGGGGGACATCAATTATCGCGGTATCCCCGTGGATAATTTCCGCGAAAATGTAATCGCGTGAAATGAAAATTGTAGGCGTCAAATCGGTCGAACGCAACGGGTGGGGCCCAAGCGCCCAACCAGCACTTGTCATCGTCGTCGCTCCGCCGCTCTATGGGAGCTGGGAACGACGACCGCGATCGATAGAAACGAGCCCATTAAACGATTGAGGAAAATTCTTGGCCTGTCCGAACGGAAGGCGCTTTTTGCTTTTACTACATACCGCGACCAATGCTGCCAGTCTGTCCTTCGTCATCCTGCTGCGATTATTGTTTTGATCCTCTTATGTCAGACAAATCCTCGGTGCTCCTAAACGATGGATGGATTTCGCCGCCAGAATCAGAAAATCACAGAAAACAGAGAAACAATCTCGGGACCAGCTCAGGCCCGGAGCAGAGGAGAACACTGCACACTGCCTTTTCTTTCTTGATCAGGTCGGAGACGTCGGATGAAGGAACGTCGGAACTTTTTCAACTTTACCACACCCGAGCGAGAGTTTCCACAGAATCAATTTGACTAGATTTCCATTTGAGGAAAGTTTCTGCAGCTGGCTTGACAAAAATTGTCAAGTATCTCACAAATCCCACACTACTTTGGAGACGTCCGAGAAACTACCACAAAACTACTCAAACTCATGAAAATCGATATCTTCACGCGACGTTCTGCAGTGGTTCAATTGTAAGATTGTACGCGCCTGCGCCCATGACGTCACTACGTCGGCCTTCACCAATCGGAATTCGGTTAACGACGGCACACGGTACGGCTTTTGTGGAAACAGCAGCGACAGCGGTCGTTCCGATTCGGTACGAAACAGCTGTCAGAAGATGTATAAAAGTCGGCGGTTTATTCGCGTTTTCAAATCACTTTATTTCTTATTGGGCTTTTCCGAATGTGATTTTTTCATGAACTACCTGTACTAGCTAGATAACTACCAATCGGAGCACATATTTGAATATCTAACAATTACATGGACTGTGTTACACAATCATTCAAAAATGGGAAATATGCAACATTTTCTAGAATATTGATTTGTATTACACTTAATTTTTCCTTTTTTTAAAATATATTATCTCAGTAATATTTAATTCATTAACGTGAAGTAAATAAGGAATGGCTCATAAACGGAGAGTAAAAATCCGCGCTCTCATTTTGTTTTAGTTCTTCCAGAAAAAAGTGACAGCAAAATTACTGAAAAGTATAAGACAAGCTAGTTATTACAGAATAAGAGACCAAACTGCACAAATAAATATGGTAACGTCTGTCTTGGATCGAAGTCTATACCAAGATTGTACGAAAAATGTCAGTATGTTAGAGTCTAGTGTAAATCAGCGAATTAATTGCTCATAAATTGCAATTCAAGAGTGAAGAAATAATATAAGGGTCTCTGATTTCTTACGCAACGATATGCCGCTCGTAGCGGTTCTTTAATTTTTATTCTTTAAGTCAAACTATGAACCGCCTAAATCTACCATTTCTTTCTTTTCTCTTTCTATACAGACAATGCTACAAATGACATTGATACGAATCTAACGATTTCGCATTTACTAAAGTAGGACTATCCATTCAAGCCCTGCAAGGTAAAGAAACCGACAGCCATACACAACCTTCCTTTTTCCTTCATCGCAACAGATAATTGAACAACCGTTTTTTTTGACGTAAGTATTTTAGCCAGAAATCTTAAAATTTTGAATTGAGTATATATTTTCATATTTCGACAAAATGAATGTGAAAGTCGTGAAGAAAACGAAAAAATTGAGCTGAGCAAAAAATTCTCCCAGTACAACCCTACGTCAAGAGAATAATGTTCTATTTATAAATAATTTGATTCGAATTTTTACTTGACTTGTGATACAAAGTAAAACAATAAGATATTTTAAATTTGAAAGATGTAAGAAATCTTCCGTTGGTGTTCCATTTCTCCCGAATATTCTATGACTGGATTAAAATCATATGGCAGCACTTATTAATGGAAGAAAAGTCCGCAGCGAACGCAACCATTGTTCCGTTCCTCATACAGTTCTCGGTATTTTCAAAGGTGGGACGCCATAGTTGACCATAACGACAAGCAAACTTCTGGAAGTAAATCTGCAATTCCTGGTTTAATCCTTCTGATAAGTGTTTGTTAAAGATCAGAAAATGTAAGTGCTGATTGTTGTACGTGAAATACCTTTGGAATTTTACAGTTTTCTCCGGCTTTTTCGACCGAAAAAGCAGAAAATCGCTTAATGCAAATGTCGAAATTCGCTTGAGGGCACAGAATATATGTCGTCGAAGTTCTGTCAAATCGGAATTTAAATATAAAATTGATATTGCCGAGTCTAAACAGATGCCCTCTTGCGATTCAGTTGTATTTTTGAATATTAATAACAGCGGGAATAGTTAGAAATCAATGATCCGACTCGACGGGGCGACGGATAAAACGCTCTGCTTGGCGCCAATCTGGCTTTAAAAATGGACCTACAGCAGCTGGTGATATTAAATCGAAGGTCTTCTCTTATTTCAGTCAGGAAAAATGACAACAGAGGCAAATATCCCGACGTTCAAGTGCGTTTTGGTTGGCGATGGTGGCACCGGCAAGACCACATTTGTGAAACGCCACATGACCGGCGAATTCGAGAAGCGGTACGTCGCCACTCTGGGAGTGGAAGTGCATCCGCTTGTGTTCCATACTAACAGAGGCCCCATTCGGTTCAATGTCTGGGACACGGCTGGCCAGGAGAAATTCGGAGGATTGCGAGATGGCTACTACATCCAGGGACAATGTGCCATCATCATGTTCGACGTGACGTCCCGAGTTACCTATAAGAACGTCCCCAATTGGCATCGTGACTTGGTGCGCGTCTGCGAAAACATTCCTATCGTCCTCTGCGGCAACAAGGTCGACATCAAAGACAGAAAAGTTAAAGCCAAAAGCATAGTCTTTCATCGGAAGAAGAACCTTCAGGTAAGGCCAGAATGATGCAATTCGATTTATCGCAGCTCTCATCTGCACTGCGCCTCATTTTCTCTTCCAGTATTACGATATATCCGCCAAGTCAAACTACAACTTCGAAAAGCCGTTCTTGTGGCTGGCCCGTAAACTCGTAGGCGATCCAAATTTAGAATTTGTCGCAATGCCCGCATTGCTTCCGCCCGAGGTCAAGATGGACAAGGAATGGCAGATCCAAATCGAAAAAGACTTGCAGGAGGCCCAGGAGACTGCTTTGCCGGAAGAAGACGAAGAGTTGTAATTTTTTCGCATTACTGTATTTTCTGGGCTTAGTTAATAAAAGATTTTTTTTAAATGGAATTTGCGCCTGTTTCTACCCTCTAGGTTTGTAGTACTGGAGTGGTTGTTTTACAATATAATTTCGTCACCTCAGCGCCCCGGTGAGACCATTTTAAACTTGCGTCCTTGGCCAGAAATTAATTGGCCCTGTTTCGTTCTTTTGTATTCTGGCTCGTTGAATTCTAACAAAGACTTTCAATATCTCAAACGCTAGGGAAGGTGTCTGTCGGTCCAAATTTGCTCATTCCTTGGGGTTTTTTTTTCACGACAGGTCCCGAAGGTGTAGACCCTAAAGCAGTTGCAGATGTGATTTTTTGTGACCAGTAGTGAACACCTATCATCCGTCTCCCTCGAGAACTTCTGTTTGAAAGTTCTAGGTTCTAGACATTTCCAAATTGATTTTGAGTCGGAATCTTATTACGGAACAATAGTGAACCTAATGGCTGATAAGAAAATAATCACACTTCCTGCAATTTTTCCCTTCCCTAAAGTTGTTGAAGGCATAGTGTTGACCAGTTATTTACTAAGAGCGCCAAGATATAGTTTTTAATTACTACCACAGAGATAAGAATTATTAGAGGCGACTTAAGAAATTATGTCTCGTTGTAATTTTTAGAAAATCGATTTTCCTATTTCTTGATGTAGAACACCTTGAAAATGTACTCACAAACAATTCTAAGTTGATTGAATAAAAAATAATGGATGGTGATAAAGATCCCTACGGTGTACGGTTTACTTTTAAATTTAAGCTCAGTAGAAACAGCATTATGATCGCAATTTCTCAATAACTACTGAACTGATTTCGTGGTAAACACACTTCAAGATGCATAAATGTTAATCGCAGGATTTTTCATTTCATTTCATTTTTTTATTTATAAAGATATTTTTAAAAAGCGTTATCTGTACCACTGCAGTTGCATATTTTTCGATTAGAAATTTCTTGTTAAAATAATGCGAAAATTACCCATCATAAAGGTATGGCTAGAGTGTGGATTGTTTCTAGTATGCTAAATTTTATGCAGCTTGCTTTAGGACCAATCTAGTGATTCTAGTTCAACTCCAATATCACTTTCTGTACGATATTGACCAATAATTTGAAAACCATTGAACAGATTTGCATAGGATTTCTTTATTTTATATATTACGATGTAGATTCTGTGGATTGTTTCATTGCGGCCTTCACATGAGTAAAACTGCACTTGGTATAATCATATGCTGTATTTTTTCACTTGATTGTTAGAAGCATGCGAAATCGCGATGCTTGATTCAAAATCTAAAAGCATTCAAAGCGCCTGGCGTTTTATGACTCAGCGAAGTGAGCTTTGCTTTAATGTGTGACTATTATACTAAATTTAAAATTTTCAGATTCATGACTCTCAGCGAGGTCTACGATTTCTACGAAGCTTTCAGAATGTATAATTACGATGTTGCAACCAAATCTAATCCGGAGCTGCATTGGAATTTTGTTTTCCTTTTTTGAGGAAATGAACCATCATTGTTTAAGAGAAATTTATGTTTTCTTTACATTTTACATACATAAATTAAGAACCCTAGATTTTGCAAACAATAGCTCTCAATAATCTGCACACAGGGTCGCCCAACGGAAACGAAACAAGATTCTTTTCACATTTTTCGCTTAAAATTTTGAACAGGAAAAATCCTGAGCATATTTTTTATCCCTCAATTTAATCTCTGCTCAGAATGATTTTTACTTTTTTTATTTTAATTTTAAGTTGGAATGGCTTATAATTGCATTTCATTTCAAAACTTATAAAATTCTTTTTTCAACGTTACCCTATTTTTTTAATTTGTTTCGCTACTTCCCAAGATATTGTGCTTCAAATTTATTTAAGAGCTTTGCATAAATAGCATAATATAAAACAAATAAATCGAAAAACATTCAAAATTATCTTACCTAAAACCTTCAGCTTTTAAGTTTGGGCGCGATTTTTGAAAACTGACGCTAAGTGCTACCCGACCCCACCTGCAATTTAATTTTCAATTCTAAATCAGAACAATACTGGGCAAATATACGCTAAAATCTATGAATTAAATGAAAAGGGGAAATTAATAATTTTTTAAATCAAGTAATAACATTTGGCTACTTTTATGGTATATTTTTCAAATCTACAATGAGATATTGAAACAAAGATTAGCCTTAAACATTTAAAACAAACACTTCTTAAGCCTTCTTAGCTTTCTTTTCCCTTGCTTTCTTTCCTTCCAACAGTTCCAGCCTTTCAGTTTCAGAGAGACCTGACAAAACTTTAGTAACGACACCAGTGCCCAGAGTCAAGTTGCCGTCTCTTAGTGTGAAGCGCTGGCCGTGCTCGAGAACCATGGGCCTAATTAAACGAAGGCAAAGCCTAGAAGACAATTTTATATAAAAGACTGTTTGAATTCAGTAAATCTGACTCATACTTTGTATCTTCGCCTGGCATGACCATCTCTTTATCTGGAATTATTACTTGTGTGGCGCAGTCCCAAGTTCTGGAGAACATTTGCAACTGGATGTAGTTCATGAACGGTTTCGATCGACCACCTTCCTCCTTGCTCAAAATGTACACCTGAGCTTCAATCTACATTTTTTCTTGGCTTTAGTCAAATGTTCCCTAGCACATGACGAGATACCTACTTGATCATGAGCCTTAACAGTGCCAGGTTTGCACATGACCATTCCTCTCCTTATGTCGTCCCGCTTAACACCTCGCACCAGAGCTCCCAATTGATCGCCAGCTTGGGCTTCTTCTAAAACTTGGTGGAACATTTCTACTCCCGTTACTGTCGACTTCAGGACTTTATTGTATCCAACGAACTCGCATTCGGCGCCCTTTTTCACAATTCCTCTTTCGAGACGTCCAGTCACAACAGTTCCTCTGCCAGGAATACTATAGACATTTTCAACAGGAAGTAAAAATGGTTTATCCAACTCCCTTACAGGGGTGGGAATGAATCTGTCTACCTACAGGATATGCTTTAGATATTTCAATTGGGAAAGTGTTTACGGTACCTCTTCTAATAGCTTTAAAATTGCTTCCGCTCCCAATTCTGGATTTTTGCCTTCTAGAGCGCACAGGGCTGAACCTAAAAATTTAGAGGTAATTATTTAAAAATCAATACTCAAACAATACAATACTTTACTAACTCATGTGCATGATTTCGAGAAATATTCTAACTATTCAAAGTGCTGTTGGTTTTGGATTTCTTGTTATTGAATATTTATTATATAGATTTATTGAATATAGACAAAGAATGTTGTTTAGATAGCTTATGAATTGCTAAGAAAAATTCAGTTAAGAATTGCTAGTGTTACAAAATTAATTTTTGCTTGGAGATTTTATTTTCCTAGGACCAAAGAGAAATAATTTTTCTATTTTTGTTTTATTTAGTTTGTTGTTTTGTTCTGTTTTTTGAATGTATATACGTTTTAAGGCAATTTGGTCGTTTAAGAAAATATGTTTTTCCATTGGAAATGTCTTTCACTGATCTTTCGAAACTTTTTTCAGTTTTAGAAAACTTTGTGACAAGATATAAAAATAATGAAGAAAATAATCGTAATGAGTTCAGTTAAATATTTCTCAAAATATTTTATATAAAAATAATAGTTTCGAGAAATTAGCCTGTTACGTTCTTGACGTTGTGCACTTCTTTCGAACTTGGCTAATGCTAACTATAATTTTAGTTCCGGAAGTTTTGGAATAGAAAAATATAAATTTTCAAACAGAAACCTTTTTAGAAAAATCCTTTTTTTCACCTAACTTAGATTTTATTTCAGTAACAATTTCGTACGACAAATCAACTAAACTAACGTGAAAACGAAAAACAAAGACAAAGATAGAAAGGCTACTTTCAGTTTCTTTTCTCCAGTAAAACTGAGGCTAATCGTTTTAATTCTTGTTTTGTTGCCTTTTCAAAATTGTGGAATTCGTTATTTAGGATTTTCATATCCTTTTTTAGCAGGTGGTACGGGAAGTGTTGAAAAATTTTTGGATAGCAATAATCCTTATAAAAAGAAAAGGTAGAGTTGTAAAGAAAATCTATAACCGAATAAAATAACCAATATATGCTACTGATTAATATTTTAACTATAAAAGTGCGCCTTGCATGTCTAGCACGATGATTGACAATCACTGGAGTAGATGAACCACAAGTTCAAGCGAATATAACTCTTCAGAGAGCTTTTTTGTGAAAAATAGACCTCTTTTGCCACTACTATTCAAGATATGTCTCATGTTTGTTCCAAATATATTCATATTTCTCTGGATTCCATAATCTTGCATATTTCTTTCCATTTTTGCTCCCTCCTTTACATACACTGGCAAAATTTACCTTTAATAACGGGCACATTGTCGCCATCATATCCCATTTCTGTCATCAGTTCGCGGATTTCCATTTCCACAAGGTCTACCATCTCTTTGTCGGCAGCATCGACTTTGTTGATAAAGACGACGATGTGGTTGATCCCGATTTGCTTAGCTAGAAGTAAATGCTCCCTGGTCTGTGGCATGGCACCGTCCGTAGCTGCAACAACAAGTATAGCTCCGTCCATTTGGGCAGTTCCTGTGATCATGTTCTGCAAACGGAGAGGAAAATTTATTTGCGGAACCCCAAATGAAAATTGAGGGTTCTACCTTGATGTAATCTGCGTGTCCGGGACAGTCTGTGTGCCCGTAGTGCCGTTTCTCGGTCTGGTACTCGATGTGGGCGACATTGATGGTGATGCCTCTGGCCTTCTCCTCGGGCGCATTGTCGATCTCATTATATTTTTTGCTCTCGGCGAGCTTCTTGTCAGCTAGGACTTTAGTGATGGCTGCGGTGAGGGTGGTCTTGCCGTGATCTACGTGCCCAATGGTCCCGACATTGCAGTGCGGCTTAGTGCGCTCGAACACCTTCTTCTCGGCATATGACCTAACACTGCATTTGGTGGAGATAACCGGGGCTAGAAAACTCGCCTCTCGAGCCGGCACCACTCGTCGCCTGCCGATGTGCTTGATGGTTTCCCGGAAAACTACAGAGTCGCTGGTTATTGGGCCTTGGAAGAGTAACACTATGTACTTACTGGGAATTAGGACAAAGCCTCTCCTTACTAAGCCCGCCATATTGTTCATATAAACGTTCTTTATCAAATTTATTTGATTGGGGATGTCTAGAAAATTACGCAAAAACCAACCTCAAAGAACGAGGACTTCCACTCTTCTTCTTTCCGATTAGAAAACACTCAGCACAGTGGGGGAAGTACACTGTCAAAAATATCGAACAAAAGTAAGAAATGAGTACATATAAACCTACCACAAATTGTCATTGAAAAGTCATAACAAATGCAAACCTCGCGTGCTTTGAGGAGAATTTACTGACAAAGGAGAAAACAATCCAGCAAATTTACTAAACTCAACTTTGAAAAGTTTATCGTTCTTGTTATGGTTCATCATCACCAATGAAATGGCAAGTGAGCACCCAGAGAAAAAACGTAAAGCCTCCGAATCGTCGGAGGATGGGGATGAGTGGATAGGTCCTATGCCTTCGGAGGCTGCAAAGCCAAAGAAAAAGAAAAGTATGGGCATTCACATTTAGAATTAAGAAATAATTTGTGAATACATGTTGCTTGTAGTTCTGCCCCATGAAAATCTGTTTTTGGAGAATCTTCCAAACACCGACAGCTATGAAAAGAGTTACATGCACCGGGACGTTATTACCCACATTGTTGCCACCAAGACCGACTTCGTGATTACGGCCAGCGTGGATGGACATATTAAATTTTGGAAGAAAATGGAAGAGGGAATTGAGTTTGTTAAGCACTTTAGAAGCCACTTGGGTAAGAATCAAATATACCCAAGGCTATAAGGCCTGAAGGTTAATTCTGACCCTGCTTATAGAAATTCATTCCTTAACTAAATTTAAGTATATGAACAAAAGCAAATCAGTAAGAATATTCGTTTCTTCATTTAATTGGAGAGGATTTATTTATTTGTAGTGTTCACTCGCCAAAATACTCGTGACCAGAGCAGGGTATGGAATGGCTATTTCCCATTGCGTGAAATATCGTTGCGGTAGAATTACTCCTTCGTTGAAATAGCTCTTCCAACTGTATCAAATGTTTTAGCGCTAATAAATAATAATAGGAATATAACGAAATATAGGTGCTTTCTCCCTTCATTTTATCGTCTTAGAAGTGAAACAAAGATTTTAATCATAAAAACAAGCATTTTAACGTATCCAAGAGTAATAAAATGTGTCCATTGCTTTGAAAGCTTATGCGCTAATTAATGCTCAGTATTAGGCAAGATTATTTGGCTATTTTAAGCAAAACAATAATCTAGTGATAAAGTTATATAAAACGATTTATCGAATTAATTATAGTGGGATAATTATTTTATCAAGGTTAGAGAATTAGTTAACATAGCATATTTTTTCTAGTGTGAAATAAAAAGTATTCTTACACTTTATTGTTTTTTGTTAATATTGTAGGACCTATCAACTGCCTCGCAGCAAATAGTAATGGTACATTATTGTGTACGGCGTCAGCAGATAAAACGCTCAAAGTATTCGACGTAATTAATTTTGATATGATAAATATGATAAAGCTTGCCTTCGTACCTCTTTGTGCAGAATGGATACATTCACCTGGTGATCCTATATCCAGCATAGCTGTGTATATAATACTTAAGAATAGATTTTCTCAAATAACGTAAATTTTTATAGTTCGGACAAGGGGTCAAATTTAATACAAGTCTTTGACGGACAAGGAAATAGTGAACCTCTGCATTCTCTTGAAAGATTGCATACTAAGCCTGTTACAGTTATGAGATATAATTCGGTATTTGAGACAATCGTATCGGTGGACAAAGCTGGCATCGTAGAGTATTGGATGAATAATAAGAGTGACTACAAGTTCCCTTCGAAAATTGTTCATTTTGAGTCAAAGTTGGACACTGGTAAGTCAATCTAAGAATAATTTAAAAACTAAGAGTAGTTCTATTAAACTATTTTCAGGTTTATACGAATTTGTAAAAAATAAAGCGGTAGTAACAGGCCTCGCAATTTCAAATGACGGCAAAAGATTCGCCACTTTATCAACAGATAGAAAAGTTAGAGTATTTTCGTTCCTCAGTGGAAAACTACTTCGTGTGTTTGATGAGTCGTTGGCCAGGTACTCGGAACTTCAGCAAACTTCGCATGCACTACCTAATATGGAATTTGGTCGAAGGTACGAAAAAAATTATTTTTCAATTATAAGTATTTGTAATTACGTTTTTATTAGAATGGCCAGCGAACGGGATCTGGAAAAATCAGACTCACTTGCCCACGCAAATATTCTCTTTGACTATAGTGGACATTTCATAATGTATCCCACAATGCTTGGTGTCAAACTTGTTAATGTGGAGACCAATAAATGTATAAATATTTTGGGAAAAAGTGACAATCTTAGGCCTCTGCAAGTAGCTCTATTTCAAGTAATTACATTTTGTTAAATTCATATATAAAAGGAGTCAACGTTTTCAAGCTTATCGGAATTTGTAAAATGATTTTATTCGATTTCAGGGACGTGCGCGAAAGACAAAAGCTGCAATTACATTAGAACAAGAGGCATCGGAGAATCCGACACTTCAGTCGATTCCAACTGATCCGACATTATTTTGTACTGCATACAAGTATGGTGTAATTAAATACTGAAATAGTTGCAAATAATTATTAAATTTTCCTTAGGAAGCAGCGTTTCTATTTGTATAGTCGTCGGTTGCCATCGGATCTTCAAGATGTGGACAGAGACGTTTTCAATGAGAAGCCATCCAAGGAAGACATTATTGCTGTTCCGGAAGGTCAAGGTAAGTTACATTGGTCTATAAAGCGTTTATTACTTATTAAATTTAAAGATATAAGATTTACATATATGTAGATATGTTTTTGGTAATGAATCACCAATCTAAAGCTTTTTGATTTTAATTTATCTATGAAATTATTATTTGGAGGATTAGGAAACAAGTTTTTAAAGTCACATATATGAAAGCTTTAAAAAAAATTACATTACTAAAAGAACGTGTCTTAAAAAGTTTCTAGATCGCTGTAAAACTGTATTTTGTATGAACTTTTGAAAAGATTCAAATAAAAGCATAAATGCAAAGTTTCTGACTGAAAACATAAAGTTTTATTGTAAAAAAAATATACTATATAAAGAATATTCTATAAGCCTGTGCTAATCTAGCTTATGAAATAATTTTAAAGATGTGATAAAGAACTTCGTGTTTCTTTTAAATATTTTCTAATTTCAAACTTGCAAATGAAGGAAGATGTTTTATAAAAAAATTTTTCACTCTTCGAATCAACAAAAATTATGGTCGTATAACATACACTTTATAATATTTTCTAAAATACATGATCGTAACTTTTTTTATATATTTGTTCGAGTTTTGAAGTCTAGTTATACTTTAAAGTTTATTCTGCATAGTAGTGAACAGTAAGAAATTCACTCATGTCATGCGCGTATAAAACTAGTTTTTCTAATTATAGTTAAAATTAAATTTTCTAAACAACTGTTAATTTTCATGCGCTCAAAGATGAAGGTACATATTTAGCAAGAGTATTTTTTGTGAAAAGAATAAAATATTAATCAGTAATTACACTTTAGGTGTTCAGAAGATATATGAGTCAGCTATAATACATACAACACTGGGAGATATTCATATCAAATTGTTTCCCAAGGAGTGTCCAAAAACAGTGGAAAACTTTTGCGTACATAGCAGAAATGGGTACTTACTAAATTAGCTTTTAAATCGTTCTTCATTTAATTGTTTTATCATTCTAGATACTACAATGGCCATATATTCCATAGGGTCATAAAAGGATTTATGATTCAAACTGGAGATCCCACAGGTAGTACTCTCATCTATTTGGCTTAATTTTTGATTAACCAACTAACTAAAATTCTACTATAGTGAAAGATTATATAAATGATAATTAATCAATGTAAACAAGTTCTGATTCAAGTTCATTCTTAGGGTTTTGGATTCGTTAAGAAAATGAAAGCAAGAAAATCTTTAAACTTTGGGGGCAGTTTTCTAAGCGAAACAATTGGTATTCAAGTTTTCCTGATTACTACGCGTAAGAGAAGGCGCAAGGAAAACTGATTTGAGAATTAACAAAAAAATAGAATTCCTATTGTCAGATAAAACATAACTTAGAATTAAAATTACACTCATATCTCTTTTTGTGCATTTCGTTTTACGCAGAACATTCTTGCACAGTATTTGTTTATGCGATCTCATGCACAAGGAAACACTTTGTTTTTCATAAGCTATAATTATCTTGTTAAAGAGCATAGCATTAGAGAATATGTTTAATTGAATGTGCCGAGAGGCTCAGAAAAAAATGTCCAGAAATTCAATTTGTTATTAAGGAAACTTAACAAAATACTTTTCACTTTATAGGCACTGGAACTGGCGGTCAATCAATTTGGGGTCATGACTTTAAAGATGAGTTTGTGCCAACTTTAAAACATGATCGTCCATATACAGTTAGTATGGCAAATGCTGGACCAAACACAAACGGAAGCCAATTTTTTATTACAGTACTACCTACGGTAAATGTACGATGTTTTTTGGAGCACAGATTTTAATAGTTTATCATTTCAGCCATGGTTGGATAACAAGCACACAATTTTCGGAAGGGTTTTTAAAGGAATGGAAGTAGTACAGAATATATGCAATGTAAAAACTAATCCGAAAACAGATAAACCATACGATGACATTAAAATCATTTCAATCTATTTAAGTAACTAATTGTCCATAGTTTAATATTTCTGTTTTAGATAATGTTTGAAGGAATAAAGTTTTTTTAAATTGTTCTTTAATGTTTTGTTTTTTAAGATTCCATTTTTGTTTTAAATTCTTAAGGTGTTGGCAAATTTTATATCAAGTCGTCTTTGAGTGGAAGTTGATATTGTAAGAATTATTTAATTGTTATTCGTCGGTGGAATATTATTACATATTTATTGCTCAGTATTCATTCGCGTAAGAAACGGAAAAGATAACTTCTTTTTTTAATTGTCTGCCGTTTTGTTCTACTCTTACCGATAATTTACTATTAGCATTTTATTTCGCCCTTAACAGATTAAAACAAATATAATCCAATTAATTTTAGATAAAAGTGTAATTACCTGAAAGGGTCAGACTAGACTAGACTAGACTAGATTGTTATACTAAATGAAAACTTTCCGCGATAGATCGGGCATAGGGAATTCGGCAAAGCCTTAATAAATCAAATCAAACGTATACATATTCTGAAAATAAAAAATTAGACAAACTCGGTAAAAATTCTGTATATTAAACATTTAGGAAAAATACTATATTTTTTCAGCAGATTACGAAACTAATTTCTTAAATATTTAAAAGCATAGAACATAAAATAAATTCATTGCTTTTTAATGAAATTTTTTCTCGAAAAGAGAATGTAGAGTATATTATTGTACAGAGTGTAAATCTGTATACAAATTTTATTAAAATCGTGCAACAATTGTTCATGAACCAAATCCTCGAAAACTTGTAAAATTTTCATAAAGAATCTAAAAATCTGAATCCCAACGCAACATTTTATTTTCCAGCCGAGATGGATGTACCTTTAACTGAAGAAAATTATACTTTTAAAAGATTTTTATTTTTCAAATATCCTAATTAAATGCAGAGCTTGAGGGATCAATAGGTGTTGCTATGTTTTGTTTATCGATTTAGAAAAATTCCGGTTTTGGTGTTACTACAGTAACCCAAACTTGCACTCAACTTTGATTTTATATTATCATCGTTTGTATAAATACCTTGACGGAAATGTTAAAACCTTCATTATCTCTAACGATCCATGAACATCCAAGTACGCCACTTTCTGAAGTGAAATAATATATTATTTGTCAAATTTTGTGTTGGTGGATAAGTGCAGATATAAATTGGAAAGAAAAATATGCTCACCAAGAAGAAATTGCAAGACCTTATGCAGGTCGAAGGCGAAATAGACAGAAAACTTATTGCACAAGAAGAGTTTTTGGACCGGACGAACAGAAAAAGTTTAGCAAGTCAAATTCAACAATATGTAAGGCTTTTTTTTATAAAAAATATGGGATTGTATATAAATTTGCCTCTGTTTTTCGTTTTTCTTTTTTAACAGTAAAGATCATAGTTTTTGAGATTATATTTTATTAAAAGTCTTGCATGAAACTTTTAGGTTTCCTTTTTTTCAACTTTGCATGAAAAGTATTGCTCGAAAATTTATTCATTAAAGTTAATATCTTACTTGAAAAAAAAAATCATTTTGCTTCAATTCGAATTTAAATTTTCAAAATATAAATCTTTCATTATGAAACTAAATCCAAAATCAGCGTTGTATTACATTTATACATTTATTACAACGCTTAAAGGTATAGGGTTACCTATACTTAGCACAAAAGCCTACAACGTGGACAGTTACGTAAGTTTTAATGGCTGTTGAGATTTAGACAGCTTTATTTTAACGATATACTGCTCTAATGAAATATGCAAACAAAAAACTCTTATTTTGTTTGATACTCTTTTTCCGTAAAGAAAGGAAGGCTGACTTCATTTTGAGTGTTTTTAAGGAAGTCTTGTAGACTCATTTTATGGAAAAATAAGCAAACTGAAAACATCACGTCTCATTTAAGCGTCTTTAATAGCATAATATTTTTACATATTTGCAGATAAACACAGCTAAAGAATGCTGCTACGAGAAGCTTCAAGAAAGAAGACGACGGTAACTTTTATTACTTGCGTATATATAAAACACAATTTCCAATATTACACAGTAGTAAAAATAAATATATTAGTTTAAAGTGCAAACTTAAAGGAAGCAAAATTATATTAGTCATTTAAACAATTCGAGAACCACTAGCACTATCACAAATCATTTTTTAGAAATAATTAAAGAATACTTCATAACGAAAATCAAAGCAATTTCGTTGCTTTGAAAAATAAAGTTACAATTGTAGTGGATTAAATTTAATAGGATTACGAAGAATCGGACTCCATCGTAACGTTTTGTAGAAAAAGTATTTATGTAATGGATTTGGTTTATTTTTAGCCGATTTTAGTCTGAAATACATGTGTAGGAATATTTTCACAATTTAAATTTTTACAAAAGAGAAATAATGGGGCAATGCTCATTTTATATGGTGATTTGGACTTTTTTTTTGCCTTTTCCATTAAAAGTGTTCTAAAATGAAGAAAAATAGAAGTGTATTTTTATACAGATTTTTAAAAACATTGCCTTTTAGAGCTTATTAAAACCGGGCTTGGAGTGATATTTTGAATTTATATATCGTATTATAATTCGGATATCTCCATTGAACAACCATACAAAATACTACATTAAATGATTACATACATCAGTCAACAAAAAAATCACTATAGCAATCTACTGAAAACTAAATCAACTTAGTTTACATCTTGTACTCGGTCTGTTAAAAAGTTCCCTTCTAATCTTAGAGCAGAAGAACAAAGGGTGTAATTATTCTTTAGTTCTGTAATTAATCGTGATTGATGGTATCCTCCAGCTTTTCGAAAGCAAAGAAAAACCAATACGATGATAATACAATGATCTAATGCTTCGATTGCAGCACTTAGAAAATCGGTGTCATCCAATATTTTTAGTGTGTTCTGTGTTTGACAATGGAACTCATAATTTCCTCATGTTCGCCCGTCCGTCTGTTACATACACCCCCGCAGTTTCTATAGACTTTGACCTAATATGTATATGAAATGTTGTGTGATGATGCATAAAAAAAGGTCTCAATTAATCTGTAGCAAAAGAATTTTTTTTAAAGGTACCCCCGCTTATTATATTATATATAATATTTCAAGTAACCCGACTTTATTAGTTTTGGAACTATTTAAAAAAAAAACTATCCAGTACACGGAAATAACGTTGATGGAAATTACTGGACGAGTCAGCTGTTAGAGTAGTTAATATGATTTATATGAATCAATAAGACATTTTATTGAATTTTAAAAAGATGACTAGTGCACGTCTTAAGAATTTTTGCAATATTGTTTGATATTAATTTTTGAATTTACTCTAACTTATACATGGTCCGAGACGCACTTGACCGGTTTTTTATAAGCATTGGTCTAGTATTGGTTATGTACTTTCGTACCTAGTGGACGGGCAAAAAAGAAAAAAGAACCCAAATTGGGCCTTGTCCCCCTTCATACTACCTCTCTAGATATAAGTTTTAACTTAGTACGGGTAGTGAACACATTTAGAATTTTCGGGCATTATTATACTTCTGTTTACTGATTAAGTACATATAGCAACAACTACGGCATAAAAAACTCAACAGTTTTAAATATAATTAAACTTGCAATATATACTGATATGCATATATATGTAAGATTGCACATGTTGCTAAAAGATGAGGATATCTCCTATGAAGCAGAATTTATCCAAAAAGTAAAAATGCAAGTTGAAAATAGCGTTCGTCAACGACAGGCGTCACTTATGAAATTGAAGAGCGAAAAAGCGAAGGAAGTTGAAGAATTTGTAAAGAAGAAGAGAATCCAAATGTTATTGTAAGTATGGTATAAAGTTCCTATTTTGGTTTTGGGTGGAAGTAAAATGAAATTATTTCACTATAAATTTTAATAGTTGTACGATTTTAGTAAATTTTATACACCTGTTAAGTATTTTGCCCAAATGGCCCTCACAAGCCCTTATTTATTTTACTTGATTGGCTTGTTCACTAGTTGTTAAGAAATACGCTTGTTTGTTAAGAAATACTTTGCGTAGTTAATTCACATGTATCATGTGAAATGCATGCATATGCTTTGACATCTTTGTTGTTGGATTGTGGCAGACGATTGTAAATATACCAAGGTACTCCATACATCTCCATTTGTTGTGCTCAAATGAGATAAGAAATGGAGCAAAGTTTGTTTTCTTATGCATTTCAAATAAAGAGATCCTCTTGAAATTTATATCCCATTAGTGGTTTTGGGTGGCTCAAAACTTTTAACTAATAATGTCACTTAAGTGTTGAAGGATTTTTTCTTCGCTTCTCGTTTTTTAATTCTTACATGGTTTATTATTATTAAATAATTATAAACTTAATATTTTTCATTATTACGGATTAATATTTTATACATTTTATATGGGTCAATTTTTGGGAAATCTGCCGAAATTTTCCGTCTTCTTCAATTCAGCTAATAATTCACGTGTTTAGTTTGATGTGTTAATGAGCAAGAACACCTTTGTTGCAATTCATTCAAAGTCACAAATTATTTGGTTTACCTTTGAAATCCAAATAATGAGTGAATTACAAAATCGAATCGTTTGATTATGACAATAAATGTGTTCTTTTACTATCTTGAAATAACGGTAAAATCAATATGTACCCATATAAGCAGATTTCAATAAACAATCTATTTTAAAAATTCCCCATCTTTGGCTTTCGATTGTTGATGCTCCAACTACTCGAAACACTCGCAATTTTTGTATATTACAAATTCAAACTGGTACATTGTAATTTCAAAAAGTTGTACTTGTTTAAAATCAAAGTGCTATATCAAAGCAACTTACGTTTCTTCAAAATGATCTATTTATTTGTTTACTATTTTCATTTTACTATTTTTATTTATAATTTGAACTTTCAAGAGTAGGAGTTGTTTTATTTATTTTGTTGTTGTTATATATGGTACTTTATTAAGAAGTATCAAATTCAAAGACGAAATGCATAAATGAAATGAAAGTCGATTTCCAAATTGACTAGCTGATCAAGATTAATAGATTGTAAGATTAACCGATATAACTTGAATGTGAGAAATTTTTGTTTTTTGTTCAACGCTCAGGTGGCGATTAAAATTTGCATATATAATTTCATTTACCAGCCTACAATTCAGGTAATATGAGAAATGAGCAAGTCTTTATTAAAATGCGAAAATTAGGACAGGTCCTCTGAAGAATTGCATTAAATATAGTATATAAATATTTCATCACTGGATTAATTTAGCAATCGTTTTGCAGGAGTAATTGCGAAGAGGTTCGCCTTGATCAAGGGAAAAAGCTCTTGCGGGAATCAAAAGAAGTCCAGATACAACAAATGCAGGAGAAGCGCAAGCTGGAACAGATAAGACGAGATGAAGAATGTTTGTGGTTGAAAGTTAAACAGCGTATTGAGGAAGAGCAAGTAAGACATTTTTATCAATCAATAAGATGTGGCTCATAATTCTAATTGGATGTAATCTTCAAGGACAAGAGACAACAATATGAAGACTGTTTGAGACGTTTGCTCATAGAACAGAATACTAAGATTCTTCAACAACAGGTAGCGCATAAAAAAGAAATGAAAGAAATGGAGAAGCTAGAAGCTATAGAGGAACGCAAAAAGTATGTGGTCTTTATTTTAGAATTGGCCCATTAGTTTCTAATTAAACAAAGAGAATTTCAAAATTGTATGTGCACTGGCCACTTGTTTATACGTCTCTGTACTTACTTACCGTTTTGTCGGCACATAGGCAAAAGACTTGAAGTATTGGTAAGCCAATACAGTCAAATTCACTTGCTTGTATTGAATGGCTTACTAAGCCCTAACTAAACATCGAGCCCAGTTTCAACCTTTAGTAACTAAACTAAAGATATCATAGTAGAACATGGATTCAGAGAGGGCTTAGATCGCCCGTGAACGTAGAATTTTATTTGTAACTCAAAATAGTCGTAGGGAGTTTACTTTGCAAGAAGTATAATTTATAAAATTCCATTCAGTTTTAAAATTTAAATATTTGTTCTAGACTGAGGGCACGGGTATACGTTAATTTTGTTTTGCTTTTAGTTATATATGTTAGATAATTGAAACGTTATTAGGCAAGAAACAAACACATAATCACATTTAGAATATTTTGTGGAATTAAAAGCAGGTAATTTTGCATACGCAACATAAATCATATCATATGCTTTTTGAGTTATATCCATAAAAAATGTTTTAGTACTTTTAAACTAGTAAACAGAATTAATGAATATTATAAGAAGAAGTTATTCAAGTAGTATTATAATAGTCTTTTGCACTACTGGGTAAAAATTACCACAAAATTCGCGCACATTTCCGAGGTTGTACTATTCTAATTAGAAAAATAATTGTTATAGAATCAGAGAACCGGTCTGTAGTTTACGAGATTAATTCTGTGATATTTTTCACACGGTAGTGATCATGTAAGAGTCATACAAACGAGGTACGGAAGCACCCACCACTGGTTATTATTTTTGAATATTAAGTTATATTAAAACCTTTTATTTCACAAATCTGAATATTAAATTAAATTCAAACTAAGCCTTACTAATTTTGCACATATTTCTTAGAGAGTATTTTATACTACTTCTTAACTTTTTTAGTCAGTAAATTGTTTACAATTGAGCTAAGTTATGCTCTATATGTAGTGATTTTTTAAAGTTATTTTGGTTAAGGAAAAGTGAGAAAATATTTATTTCAGAAAAGAAGCACTTTACGGGAATGAATTGGAAGTGGAGGCACGTCTACGTGAAATTGCACATGAGAAGAAATTGAAGCGTGCTGAAATGCTAAGGGTAAATCAATTGCACCCTATAGTTTTGTATAAATACTTTAAATGTCTTTATAGGCTGAATTACAAGAAATCAGTAACCAAAAGAAGGTGCGAAGGGACCAAGATAAACACTATGAGTGTCTTTTTAATCAAGAGATTACTCGCCAAAGGAAACAAGAAGAGGAACTCTTGAAAATAAAAGAGGTAATATTATTTACGATGATTTTAAAAAAACACTTTTCGTTTTTATACTTATACTTTGACTATTTTATTTTTAATTTGCTTCGAAAATTTGCCATTATTGGAAAACACAACATTCATAATTGGTTTTGAAAAAATATAATAATGAAAAACTCATTAAAAAGTTAAATTAATTATTATATATATATATTAATTTTAAATGTTTGTGTCGGTAGCTTCTTCTTCATTCTCAGTATTAACATTGCACACCTTTTAAAGGTTAAGGACATGATTTTACTACTTTCGGTGGGTCCATAATAATTTAAAGCTTAATGTTTCAAATCGTGAAGTTACCTTTCTGTTCGTAGTTTAGGTATTACTCTAGGTACTAAACTTAATTTTATAGAACACATAAATTTCATGGTATCTGCATTACGTTGAGTTTCACAAAGAGAGGGCCTTGTCAATTCTCCGGAATTGGTGTCTTCAAGCAGTTCTAGTTCTTCTTTGTACAGCCTACACTTGATTAAACAAGTCACATATGGTAAGATTAAGTGGGGATGTAAAGTTTGCTGCTTTGACGACCTATATTCCACCTTATAGTGATAGATTAAAGTAATGCTACATTGTAAACTAGGTGACGTAATATTTGTCCATCAAATTTTAACTGCTTTATATAAATTCGATATCACAATGAATTGTCGTAATTTCGGGAAAATACCCTTTCTACATACAAACCTTTGTAAAACTAATGACAACTAAATCTGTTCCATAACTCAATCAAAATCAAATTGCAATATCCTAAAAATCTCATACTTAAAAATCTGAAGAAGTCTCCTTTGGTTCTATCACTTTTGCACAAGTAATTCGACTTCCTGAAAACGGGCCTTCGAACTACTTCGATAAAAATGTTAAATTCGAAGTAAAATGAGATTTAAATAAAATTAAGACATTTGCTTAAGGTTTGTTCTCAAAAAGGAGTTTTTTGATTTCATTTCAGTCGAATTTTAGAATAGACCTGAACGTCATACAAACCAGTCCAGCTTGCTTGATGTAATTGGTAAATGTGTAGAAACAAAACACTTATGCACAGGAACGAAAATCGTTTTCTTTTCTTAACGATTCATATAGATTTTTAAAGTAATAGGGAGCTGCCTTTATCCAAACTAAATAATTAAAAGAATCGGGAGTCCATTATTTCTAAAAATCGATATATACCAAATTATGGGTCATACGGAAGTGTTGATTATTATAAATATATTCAAAAAACTTTTATGTTCTTTGAGTGAAGCCTTTTTAATTTTCTCTATTACACCAATTCATTTTTTATATAAAACTCTTTTCCAGTATTTTTAACAATAAATTGAAATCGATTACCGATCCAGTTAACATGAATTAAGATTTGTGGTATTAAAAAATTTAATTAAAATAAAGAAATATTATATTACAATTATACTAATAAAGTCAGTGAAATAAAAAGATGTGATAAAAGATTTCAAAATGTTTAAGTTTTTAAATATGGTTTTTAAGAAATAGTGTATACCAAACACTTGTATTAAATAGTGTATACCAAACACTTGTTTTTCATTTAACGAAAATCATATTAATCTATATTTGTTTATTTTTTACTTTTATAGAGTAAAATGAAGGAAAATACTTTGAAATATTTGGCTTACCTTCATGAATTCAGGAAGGAACAAGCTGCTCAGAAAAAACATGAAGAACAAGTAAATTTCATTTAATTTCTGGCTGTTTTCAAGTTTACATCTTCGGTGTTTCTTTCAGTCTTTTAATGCAGTCCTTATGCAGGACGAATGTAAAAAGATGAAACTTGTGCAAGAAAGGAAGTTAAAAAAGCAAAACGAAGCAAAGGTAATATTAATACAAATTTATCAAAATACGTGTTTATTCGCGTCTATTTTTCGAAATTAAAGGTGATAATGGAAATAATATTATTTCTGTATGAAGGATATTTCTTTGTGTAACTTAAGGTTACTTAAGGTTCAATTAACCGTACTAATAATAGTATTAAAGTGTATAATTTTTAATTCAATGTTACTTTTTATGTGAGCTTCTAGTAAACGCTCATGTTCGCAGACCCAAAGCAATACATTAAGAATATAAAAAAAATGCTTGCTAAATATGTATTGTAAAAACGGCTTTGATTGACCACAAAATTAATTTGAGATTTAGACGTGAAATTATTCCATACTTTAATATTATCAATTTCATAATATGTTTAATATTATAACGTTTTGAGTACAAAGAGTTAAAGTTAAAATTAAAAGAAAAATATTGAAATTGGGAAAAGACAAAACAGATCAAAATTATGTTGTTTGTACTTTAAAGACTCCTATTTCTATTTCCATTTGGTTTAAAAGAGAGCACATAACGAGCTTCTGCAGCAAATTTGCGATAATCACGAGCGACGACTTAAGGAGCAACACGCTGAATACGAAAGAGCGCTAATAGACCGACAGTTGAACGAGCGCCAAATTATGAAGGATAAGGAGAAGGAGCACCGGCGAATGTTAGCGGCTAGGCAGCATAGCAGGGACTTGATCAAGCAAGTCGAAGAAATGGAAAGATTCAGGGTAATATGAAGTTTTTTGTTAACAACAAGTTGATCAATTAAAATATTAAAGGAGGCTGAAAGAAGGCGTTACGAAGAAGAATTGCGAAAAGCAGCGGCGGAAGAAGACCAATGTGCTGCTTTAGCGAAAAAATATATTGAGGAAAATATCGATTACTTACCACCACATCCTAACTGGAGACTCATCTCCTGTCCATGCATTGATGAAAAATAAATTTATCTATTCATTATTACATATTATTATATATTCATATACGTATATCATATCTTACTAAAATATAAATCTTTTGTCTATCTGTGCTTCTTGTTCAGTTTATTTTTGCAAAAAGACTAAGCTTAGTATTAAATTTGTTGTCGAATATTTTTTAATGGGACAAAACTATTTGCTTAAGAATAGGAATGAATTGGTACTTTTTTCTGTTCACAAAAAGTAACTTATTTAACGTTTTAATGTTTCCTGCTGGCAAAAGAAACAAATATAGGCTTATTATGCGAGTTTATGACTATATAATACATAAATATTGCTAAATAAATATTAAAATCAATTAGCACTTTAAACCTTTCATTAACGAGATTTAAGTTGTTAAAATTTAACCCACTGCTTTAAACCATTTTTTTCGAAATATTAATATCTTTAAAATTTTTTACAAATATAAAATTTATAATAAAAAATTTAAAATGTGACAAAGTTACGTTTGGTTCAAATTTCAAATGTACTTTAGTTTTACACTTTTTATTATTTTTTGAAGAATTAAATAAATAAATACATTAATAGTTTAATCCCATCCATACTTAATTTTTCTTCGAAAAATTCAAAAGTGAAATATAAAAGTTAATGTTTTGCAAATTAATCTTAATCTTGCGTTTGGTTGAAGCATTTGGATGTTGGATTTGGACAATGCAAGGAGAAGCTGGCCAATTTCTTTACTCGTCTAAGTGGAAAAAAGGGCGAGATCGGATCTTTAACTTACATTTATGCAACTCTTGATACTAATCTTCATTTTATTCGCCTGTAGCCAGGGATAGTGGAGGATTTTAGATCAGGGTTAAATTTCAAGTTTGAATTCTTAATTCTTCTTAAATATAAAATGATCCAGGTATGATAAATATGCATACATTTATTTATTTACTCTACTTTAGTAACATCGCAAGAGTTCACACTCCACAAACTACATCAATTGTTTGCCTCTTTTGTTGATTTTGTAATTGGCTTGTAAGGTTGTAGTTTTGCCAGTGGTAGCCAGATGCAAAATTGAAATTAACCTTTTCTCCTTCTAGACTTCTAAGTATGTACTAAGGATCATCATAACAATGGTATGGAAGGGTATCTACCCTACAATATTTCTGGTAAGTTAATAAATTTCGAAGACACCAGTTTTATAGCTTAAATCACACAATAAATTAATTGTTTATCTTAATGTGGGGTAGAATCCAGCTCAGTTGACTTTTATTAACATTTTGTTTTCCAATGGGTATGTTAAATGGCATATTTCTCAATAATTAAGATTTTCCCCAAGATTTTTTGCATTCCTTCCAAATTTAGTTTGCTGTATTTTCTAAAAGTAAACTGAAATTCTTGGCGGATGTTCTGTTTCTCCCAAAAAACACTCAGTAAAAAAGAATAAGACGGAAATAGCAAGAAAACTGCTCCTTCATTAAACTCCACAATACTTTCTTTATTCATTGTTTTTTAACACAATATCACTGAATTTCTGGTTTTAGTGTTTGTATGGAGTGGATACATTCGAAGTTGCACAAGTTTTATGAATTCGAGTTTCAAACTTCAGAATTTCTTGCTTTTTATTTATAAAACAAGGATAAAGAATTGATTTTGGCTATCCCATTGTTGTGGTTATTTTAATTCCAGCTCACGTTTTCTGCTCCATAATTCACACTTTTCAAACCAAAATAGCTTTCCACTTTGGATTTGTCGTGGTTTCTATGCAATTTATTTTTTTATATAAAAGAACCGTGAAATTTTAATGTTCAAAATTGAAACCTTTCCATTGAGACGTGAGAAATGGGCGATTATGAATCACATACATTTGATTTATTTGATTATCAGTAAACATTTTCCTATAGAAGGACAGATGTTGTTTTAATCCTGGCCAATATTGTCTTATAAAAAAATATATTTACTGACCCTTTTATATCACGAGCTCTTTTCTTAAAAAATATGCGAACACGACCCTTCCTCCCTTGTATTAGATAGAAGGTTGCGTTAGAAAACGCTGATTTCATTTGATACCAAACCATTCAAATTACAATTTAATGGCCCGGTTTTTTAAGAGTTTCTATAGTGCATTTGTGTCATCAATAGTCTTGGGATTTTCTTAAGACAATCCAGAGAAATGTAACGAGAAAAGTGCGGAGTGTTAAATGAACCATTTATACTGTTTTTGGATTTTGTGGCGTGAAATAAAATCAATTCAAAGGGCTATGCACATGAACGACGACGACTGAAGCTTTCCTTCATGATTCGGACGAGATGATAAAATAAACCCAAACAGCAAAGGGCTTTGGCACTTCAACTGATTGTCTGTATTGCTTCTACCAAGTACAACATTTTCAATCCTGTATTATGGAGAAAGAAAATCCGACGGAGTCAGAGATTGAACGAAGTATTCCCAGGGTTTTGGTTAATTCATTTCACAAAGAATTCTAGTATCCAATAGAAATTTCGATAGAGTCAAGTGAGAACACATACGCCAGTCCCTAGTTAATCGTAAGTTTGCGTAGCTAAGTAGGTATCTAATTTTGTGAAATTTCCTTTTTATTTTTATATTGGCATAACGAAAACAAGATGATCTGATTAATAACTTCCTGCTAATTATATAGGCGCCGGAATTACTCTGATCCTGATTCTTAATATGTAAAAATTCGGCTTAGCTGAGGAGAGAGAGCTTCTCAGGTTCAGGATAAATATCGATTTTGAATTTTAGATCTTATTTCTGTACTAGCTTCAAGCCACGAGTTTCCTCTTCTAGTGTACAGTAAAGATAATATAACTATTATAAGTTGTTTTACAATAAAATTACTATCAAAAACCGTCTTTTTATGTAATTGTAAACAATCACACAAATTAACAAAAGTTTAGCCCATATGTGAGCTTGACTAATGAGTTACAATATGTAAAATTAGAGATTCTCACTTGTCTTTCTCATATTTTATGTTTTACCACCTACTCCTATGCTCCTATACAACCCATTTTCCTTATTTGAGGGATTTAGTGAGTAGTTCAGGCGTATTTTTACAATGCTCTACAACATTATGATGGAAACTTTGAAACACCCTTCCATCTTTCATCCCATCGTTGTCTATCTCCACATTTTTGTAATGTTCCCATTAATTTTGTAGCCCACATAATGTTCAATGGAACCTATTCAGCTAAAACACACAGCAATTTCACTCACGTTTCCATTTTTCTTTTCTTTCTTTTTTTATGGTTAGCTTGATAACACCTTCCGGATTGCTACTAAAGGTAACCAGCCTTTTTTTTTAAACAGGGTATAAACAATTTTATCGCCATTCCTACTATATTAATTGCATCGCAAAAGTCATAAAAAATAATACACACCAATTTTTATTTATTTCTCCGCTCCACGATATCAAATCAAATCAGTTTACTCGCTTTGTACATTTTATCATAAAATAATGAAAACGCAACGAAGATACATGCACAATTTTTCATATTATTCTGGAACAGAAAGACAGAATTTTTTTTTTAGCATTTACTAATTGCAGAGAGATCGAATTGTTAAAGTTCTCGAAACTACTTCCATTGCATGGTCGTTAAGTGTATGTAGCCTCTTAAGCTCATGGAAACTTTAAAGGTCCATCTTCGAGATAATCGATGGTCAATATATGAAACCGTGAATGGAAGTTGAATATTGATTGTTTTGAAAATGGCGGAGAATGGAGAACTGCTACAGATTAAGATTAAAAGTACACACTTTATTATAAAAATAATGTCTTGTTTCTTCAAAAAATAGTATTATTTCCAATTGTTTAGTAGAAACAAATACTAAACTTTTGATTTTTATAAGCCATAATCGTCAACTATCTCGGTACACCTTTACTGAAATTATACCTAACATTTTTAGTACAAAACACTTTCAGAATGATACAATTTTTGATTCTCTATAACCAAGACCGTATTTTGCAATGTCGGGCCCTGTTGATTTCTGGAGTTATTAATGTTGAGGGAAAAGAGTCTCAGGATCCTGTGGAAGATTTATTGCATGTTCATAGGGGAAGTAAATATTTTGTTTTGCTTTTATATTTGTATTTAAGCTCTTTACACATAACGTGTTGTTTCTGGTTTCTTTTTTTTTCTTAAAGAAAGCTGCAAGTCGATATTTCTACTTTAGGACAAAGTAGCTAAAATCTTTCACGTTATGCTGGAAAGTGGTCAAAGATGCTTTATATATATATGAAATAATAAAGAAACCCCTAAAAATGAAGTTTAGGAAAGGGGTTAATTCAATTGACATTTTACTATAGATATATATTCTTTTATTATATCACATTCATTGTATATTTACATCAATTCTTGCTCAGTCTTAGAAGCTAATTAAAATATTTTGACATAACTATGGTCATTCAATATAAAGTAGCAACTTAGCAAAATAAGACAACTCATATTTATCTCTAGAATCTACGTTCAACATGTTATTGTACACTTCTAATTAACTTTTAAGTATTTGATAATAATTTAAAATACTTAAGCTATGGTAAAAGATACGTTCCTGCATGTTCACGTAGGTACTTGTATAGGTACTCGGCCCATACTGCGGCACAATTATTTTGCATATATGAATGTACGAACTTTTTAGTGTGTACAGAGCTTTGTAAATAGCAAAATATCTTTACTTTTCAATCTGTACATATAGATAAAAAGACTTAGGCATAAGTAAACCGTATTTTCATGAATACGGCTTAATTCAAATATTAAATACAACAAATTTATATAGCTTTTGGTATAATTATCTCATTTTATGTAAATTTACATAAGCAATTTACAAGACTAGTAAGGACTATCAGTTTTCACTCATAAGTAAGGGCTTCTTGTTGAATGAACAGGGTTTAACACAGCCTAAATTAATTCAAAATATACTTGTTTTTTGCAATTGAATAACACTATGACTATGTGTCGTTCGTAATTTTATTAAAAATTTTATTTACCTTAAAAAATCGCATAACTTGTTGGGATCAAAGCAGTGATACAAAAACAAAGTATGATATTTTTGTTCTTACTTTTCCATTTTACGGTTTTATAGTTACAATTTTACGGACAAACCTCGCACCCGCTTAGGAATTGAATTGAGGACTGGGTGAAAAATATTCTTAAATTGTTAAAAAACTTACTTGCCCGAGTGTTTGTTCTTTACGAGTAACTTGTCCCGTTTTCGTTTAGGCATCTCGTACGTAAGTCTTGGACATAAGCCAAGTAAGTTTTTAAACTTTGGACAGAGTAAAGTGTTTGAAATTTTGTATATAAAGTGAAATATACATTTTCATACATATTTTAAAAACCATTGTATATTTTGTAAAGTCTCAATTTTGAAAACTTTACCTTTTCGTTAAAAAGTTTAGTTTTGTTTTATATTACTTTCGTCATATGCTTCTACGGTAATTTCCCCAAAATTTAGAAAATCGGAAGTAACGGAACTGTAAGAATCGTATTTGAAATTTTAAATGCAATTTCTGAAAGTTAACTAGTCTTTTCAAACTATTTCCACGATAACTCATAAACTAATTGATTGCCTTTGATGATCCAAAACTAATTTATTTCCTAACCCTAGTTAGGTAGTCTAGTCTATTGCTCAATCAAGGAGAATATTTTCTACTTTATTTATTTTTAAAGTATAAATAAATCTGTAAACAATAATAATTCAGATAATATAATGTCTTCTAGTACAGAAATAAATTATTTTATATTTTTTTGGGTGATCACAAGAGGCGTTATGGGAACTGTAGATTAATTTGATGAATTTTCTTTAAATATCAAAAATTTTTGGATGTAAACGCCCCGAAGCTTTTAAGTAAAAGTATTCTCAAATTGTCAATAGGATATAAATAGATGTACTTTTCGTTTGGTAGTTCGGCTTTTGTTTTAGAGCAAAATCTAGCCTACTTAAGCATTTCTTTAGTATAGTTGGTCTGTAGACGTGTTTTTATAAGACGGGCGTGCATTATTTAATTTGTAAACACCAAGACTTGATAAGACTATATTAGGGAATTTTATGGAGATATTTAGTAGGAAAAATATGTTGAAAATTGTATACTCGAATTTATAAAGATATTTATAATAGAATAAGATAAAATAAATTCTAAATTTTAAGTACTGGAATATAAAATTTACAGACAAAATTAAAATTCTTATTTTTTCGACTTTGCCTTGAGGATAGGACAAAATTATAGGGCGTATAACTAACCAATGATTTGTGCATTTTTTAATAATCCAAAATTGTTTAAAGTTTTTGTAAAACATAATTTTTAACTAAAAACTAACTTGGTTTTTAAATCGTAGCCAAAATACTAGGCACACACACATTTGTTTATAGCGTTTAACATCTAGTTTAATTTATTTTCATATTGTTTAAAAACATTTTGTTGCCAATAGAAAATCAGGCTTTATTTTAACTTTAGTTTTATATTTTCTATGGCTTAAAGAGCACGCCAAATGAAAATAAAAACACCATCAAATTATAAAAGCGTACATCGTAAACAGAAAATAAGCGTCCTCTGTGATGTATACTTGCACATTTTTATAGAAACATAAATCTCTGAAATATTATGAATCTATCTAAAATGGTGATGGAATTACTAAGGAAGTTATAGTTTCACGTGATTTTCAAAATAAGAGTAATTAGTTTTGCCCGAAATTACTTTTTCTAGTTCTAATTTTAGTAGTATGGTTTTGGTGTTTTCTAGTTTATTTTTTTTTCGTTATATTGTCTTTAAAAATTAAATGCTATATTCATACTAATAATTACTAATTATTCGAATTATAGAATAGGAAACTACCTGCAACTATCAGAAATCTTAGCGTCGAATGAGCAACAAAACACTATAAAATTCAACTAAAACTCTTTATCATTTACGTAATTCTGGTGGCTAAGTTGACAAGTCGGATAAAAATCTCAGTAAGGGAAATTAGCGCTGCTTTAAAAAAATTTAATTTGCTGTATAATTTGGTAAACAAGCGCTCATTAATTTTTGACTATTCGGCCTTCCATTTGGGTAATCATGACTTTCGCCCAAAATTGTTAGCTTTATCTTTCAAACGTCCGTCGGTGCGAGGTCACAATATGTGACCTATTTATCCACCAATTCAGATGATAAGCAGTCTGATGACAAATCCAGCCGTTGCACCCCTCAGACAAACTAATTTAACCGGGGGCTGGCAGCGCTTTTCTATTTATATTTTCAGGCGTCAATCCAGAATGCAAATAGTTTTTCCTCGACCCTTTAGGTCTAGTGAATGGGAAGTGAAAATCGATTTTCCATTTAGGGATGGCCACTACTACGGCCCTGATTGGTAGTGGGTTCGCTTGAAAATGCTTTAATGAACGCTCCTCCAGGGAGGATCTTCAGGCCGGGCTTCCACGTATTAAATTCATTCGCTGTGGAAGTTGATATTTTGTTCAGCGCGGTGCTGCAGGGCTCAATGCTTACTTTTCAGGATTTAAGGGTAGAATCTAGGCCTACATTCTGCTCTACTCCGCGTGTGCTCTTGAATAAATTATATCTGTCCCTATAACCTATCAAAAAATCAAGTGAACAAATTTTTTCTCTTTCAGGTAAATATTATCAGCTCTCCTGATGTTAACTCTTGGGAAACGAACTTCTATTGGGGACTTTTGCGACAGAAGTGACTTAAATAC